>JAXDDX010000267.1:167500-182500 GCA_034670405.1 Hoplostethus atlanticus
TCTATCATCTCTCTCTCTCTCTCTCTCTCTCTCTCTCTCTGTCTGGCTCTATGTCTCTTATCACACCTCTCTCTCTCTCTCGCTCTCTCTCTCGCTCTCTCTCTCTGGCTCTATGTCTCTCTATCACCGCTCTCTCTCTCTGTCTGGCTCTATGTCTCTCTATCATCATCTCTCTCTCTCTCTCTCTCTCTCTGTCTGGCTCTATGTCTCTTATCACACCTCTCTCTCTCTCTCTCTCTCTCTCTCTCTCTCTCTCTCTCTCTGTCTGGCTCTATGTCTCTCTATCACACCTCTCTCTCTCTCTCTCTCTCTCTCTCTCTCTCTCTCTCTCTGTCTGGCGCTATGTCTCTTATCACACCTCTCTCTCTCTCTCTCTCTCTCTCTCTCTCTGTCTGGCTCTATGTCTCTCTATCACACCTCTCTCTCTCTCTCTCTCTCTCTCTGTCTGGCCCTGTCTCTCTATCACACACACCCCACTCCTCCTGTCTCTCTCGCTCTTCCTGTCTCTCTCTTGCTGTCTCTCTCTCTTTGTTTCTTTCTCTTCTTCATCCATCTTTCTTTCCATCCCTCCTTCTGAGACACAAGAAGGAGAGAGAGAGAGGCAGATGAAGTTTTCCCTCCATCCTCTTTTCAAAAATAAATTCCTCTTAGTTGCCGTGGCGACAGCGCCCCTGTCCAAGCATGTCATCCTCCCGTAGAAAAGAAAGAAACGTTTGCTTGTTGCCATCTTGTCTTGTTGATGTCCGTCTCCAAGGTAACAAAGCTCAACCCGGCCCTTGACAACGGTCGCCGGGGTGATGCCTGGGGCGGTATCCATGGCGACAGATGATATCAGAGTCTCTCGCGGGCTGGGACCCAGATGTAGGGACCGCTCTGCTCCTCGATGACGGTTTTCACCAGATGGTAGACCTCCTCGAAGCTGTCGCCCTGCACGATGGCTGCACACACACACACACACACACTGTGTGAAACGTCTAGACTTTTGTATGTAGTAGTGACATAGTGAGACTTCCTGACTGTGTGTGTGTGTGTGTGTGTGTGTGTGTGTGTGTGTGAGAGTGAGTGAGTGAGTGAGTGTGTTTACCTGTGAAACACTCGATGAAGTCCTGCTCCAGTTTGATGGCTCTGTCCAGAGCTTTCCTGGCCTGGTCCTCAGAAAGACGCTTATTGAGATCCCTGCAGACACACACACACACACACACACACACACACACACACAGTCTTAATTTGAATATGATTGGCATGGTCCAGGCAGCCAGAGCATCCACTCTGTAGGTTCAGCTCTACCTGGTCAGTAGGGGGCGCTGAGGCTCTGCACTGGACCTGGACTAAATACTGGACCTAGACTGAATACCTAAATACTGGAATTGGACTAAATACTGGACCTGGACTAAATACATAAATACTGGATCTGGACTAAATAGTGGAACTGGATTAAATACTGGACCTGGACTAAATACATAAATACTGGACGTGGACTGAATATCTAAATACTGGACCTGGACTAAATACCTAAATACTGGACCTGGACTAAATACTGGAACTGGATAAAATACTGGACCTGGACTAAATACATAAATACTGGACCTGACCTAGTCTTGAGGCTGCCTGGCCAGCCACTTCACAGCTTGGTGTCCTTCCTAAAGCTCTCTTAGATCTAGGAGGAAAAACAGCAGAGCAGCCACTGTGGAGTAACTGAACCTCCCTCACTGGTCTGAGAGACTCAGTGGTCAGGATGAGTCCTCATAGGGACACCCAGGTTAGTTGTTACCAAGCTGTTCTGACAGGTCTGACAGGTCCTCCACCATCCAGCTAGAGGCACCATCTAAAATGTGTGGTATTCTGGCTAAAAACATGTTCTTCGGTTCAGTTTTGTGAGTACCATGTGGGCCTGACCCTCCCCTGACACAGCTGTCCAGCAAACAGCAAGTATCTGAGTCTTTTGCTGTGAGATTCACCAACTTTAACTTAACTCATTTTCATCCAGGCAACCTATTATCTGACATCCACCTGCTGATATTTAGTAGATCTGCACTGAGTAAACGTTCAACTTTACTCTTAAACTTTCAACTTTACTTGTATTTGTATAAGAAACCAGCAAAGCTGAGTCATCTGCATATAATGAGATCACAAAAACAAGAGGGAAAAGAAAGAAACAATACAGGGCAACAAAATCCTTCTGTGAACCTAACTGAACATCATCTACCTGTCTGACTGTTGTTTGTTGAGGATGTGACATTAGCGTAGAAGCCTAGCATTGCAGCCTAGCAGTTACGTTAGCTGTTAGCTTGCAGTAGTGAGCTGTTATTGGTGATTTGATCTCATTGTTATATTTTGTTATTTTGTGTGGTTTTGTTTGTAAGCATTCAGCTTGGATAGTTGGTTGGTTAGCTTGGTTAGCATCTGTGGTACCCGTCACCATGTTAACGCTCATTCACAGCTAGCAAGCATGGTGGCAAACTATTTAAACTAACACACACACACTCACACACTCAATGTCTTACAGGATGTTCTCCAGGGATCGTGGTCGGATGAAGATGGCGATGGGATGAAGCTGAGCGGCCTGCAGCCTCCTCACCGCGTTGGCCGACACATCCAGGATACAGTGTTTCCCTTGCTGAACACACACACACACACACACACACACACACACACACACACACACACACACACACTTGTTACAACCCTGTTGATAAATCCCATAATTTGGGTTTAGCCATGCTTTTTATTGGTTGCTATGGTAACTCTGGTTGATCATAATGTTTGGAGAAAACTTTTCAGGCAATACACATCACTGTCTCTCTGCCTGTCTCACCTGCTCTGCCACCTGTCTCACACTCTGGACTGAGGTTCCATACAAGTGGTTGTTGTACTGGCCCGCCTCGATGAAGCGATGTGATTGGATGTCCCTTTCCATCTGTTCCCTTGACGACACAAAGTGGTAGTCCCGCCCATCAACCTCATACTCCCTCTGGGGTCGAGTCGTATCTGGAGAGAGAGAGAGACAGAAAGAGAAGCAGAGAGAGAGAGAGAGAGAGAAAGAAAGAGCGATAATTAAATTAAATGGCGGCAGGGTGTATGTGGCCGGTATGGGGGCCATGTTGGATGAGCAACTCACGAGGGACGCAGGAACCAAACTTGTCTGGAAACTCAGACAGAAGATCGTCATTCACTCTGTCCTTAGTCGGTCCCAAGATGATGATAGGACGAGCATAGTCCACTACAGGGAGAGAGACACAGAGAGAGGGAGTGAGAGACAGAGAGAGAGACAGAGAGAGAGAGACAGGTAGAGAGACAGAGAGAGAGAGACAGCGAGAGAGACAGCGAGAGAGACAGAGAGAGAGAGAGAGAGAGAGAGAGAGAGATGTTAGTTGGAAATTCAACTTTCATTTGAATTGTTATTGATTATTGATCAGCTTTCATTTTTCAGTCACTGACCTTCAATCTGAGTGACTAGCTCATAGCTCTGAACAAAGCCTTCTCTACCTGGAAGACAAAACACACTGTTACACACACACACACACACACAGAAGCTTTTATCCAAAGCGACTTACAATAAGGTCATTCAACATAGATAGAGAACTACTAGTCACCAGAAATCAGAAGTGCATTTCCTTCCTAAACATCATCTAAGAGCAGAACCAGTGCTGAGGTAGAAGATCAATAAGTTAGATACCTACTGTTATTAAACAAATGAGACAAGTGAAGCAAATGATCAAGAGCTAAGAGGAAGGGTCAGGGTAGTGTTTCTAGAAGAGGAAGGGCCAGGGTAGTGTTTCTAGAAGAGGAAGGGTCAGGGTAGTGTTTACTGAAGAGGAAGGGTCAGGGTAGTGTTTCTAGAAGAGGAAGGGCCAGGGTAGTGTTTCTAGAAGAGGAAGGGTCAGGCTAGTGTTTCTTGAAGAGGAAGGGTCAGGGTAGTGTTTCCTGAAGAGGAAGGGTCAGGGTAGTGTTTCTAGAAGAGGAAGGGTCAGGGTAGTGTTTCCTGAAGAGGAAGGGTCAGGGTAGCGTTTCTTGAAGAGGAAGGGTCAGGGTAGCGTTTCTTGAAGAGGAAGGGTCAGGGTAGTGTTTCTAGAAGAGGAAGGGTCGGGGTAGTGTTTCTAGAAGAGGAAGGGTCAGGGTAGTGTTTCTAGAAGAGGAAGGATCGGGGTAGTGTTTCCTGAAGAGGAAGGATCGGGGTAGTGTTTCTAGAAGAGGAAGGGTCGGGGTAGTGTTTCTTGAAGAGGAAGGGTCAGGGTAGTGTTTCCTGAAGAGGAAGGATCGGGGTAGTGTTTCTAGAAGAGGAAGGGTCATGGTAGTGTTTCCTGAAGAGGAAGGATCGGGGTAGTGTTTCTAGAAGAGGAAGGGTCAGGGTAGTGTTTCTAGAAGAGGAAGGGTCAGGGTAGTGTTTCTTGAAGAGGAAGGGTCAGGGTAGTGTTTCTAGAAGACCACTTCGCTCTGCTGCCTCGAGGCGACTGGTTGCCCCGTCGCTCAGAGGGCCCTGCGGCCGATCTACACGGTCACGGCTCTTCTCTGTCCTGGCCCCGCAGTGGTGGAATGAACTCCCCACTGATGTCAGGACAGCAGAGTCGCTGCCCATCTTTCGCCGCAGGCTGAAAACCCACCTCTTCAGGAAACACTACCCTGACTCTTCCTCTTAGCCTTGCCTATTTGTCGTCAATTATGTGTCTGAGCTCTTGTTTATTGGCTCTTGTTCATTTGATACACTTATTTGTCTTAGCTCTTGCTTATTTGGTTCACTTATTTGTCTTAGCTCTTGTTTATTTGATTCTCTTATTTGTCTCATTTGTTTAAGATATAGTAGGTTGCTAACTTATTGCATTCTTACCTTAACACTAGTTATGCTCTTAGTTGCTTGTTTAGGAAGGAAATGCACTTACGATTTCTGGTGACTAGTAGTTTTCTTGCCTACCTATGTTGAATGCACTTATTGTAAGTCGCTTTGGATAAAAGCGTCTGCTAAATAACTGTAATGTAATGTAATGTAGAAGAGGAAGGGTCAGGGTAGTGTTTCCTGAAGAGGAAGCATCGGGGTAGTGTTTCTAGAAGAGGAAGGGTCAGGGTAGTGTTTCTAGAAGAGGAAGAGTCAGGGTAGTGTTTCTTGAAGAGGAAGGGTCAGGGTAGTGTTTCTAGAAGAGGAAGGGTCAGGGTAGTGTTTCCTGAAGAGGAAGGGTCAGGGTAGTGTTTCCTGAAGAGGAAGGATCAGGGTAGTGTTTCTTGAAGAGGAGGGTCAGGGTAGTGTTTCCTGAAGAGGAAGGGTCAGGGTAGTGTTTCTTGAAGAGGAAGGGTCAGGGTAGTGTTTCCTGAAGAGGAAGGGTCAGGGTAGTGTTTCTTGAAGAGGAAGGGTCAGGGTAGTGTTTCCTGAAGAGGAAGGGTCAGGGTAGTGTTTCTTGAAGAGGAAGGGTCAGGGTAGTGTTTCCTGAAGAGGAAGGGTCAGGGTAGTTTTTCTAGAAGAGGAAGGGTCAGGGTAGTGTTTCTTGAAGAGGAAGGGTCAGGGTAGTGTTTCTAGAAGAGGTGGGTTTTCAGCCTGCGGTGGAAGATGGGCAGCGACTCTGCTGTCCTGACATCAGTAGGGAGTTCATTCCACCACTGTGGGGCCAGAACAGAGAAGAGTTGTGACCAGGTAGATCGGCCCCCAGGGGCCTCTGGGGCAACCAGTCGCCTCAGAGAGATGAGACAACCATTCGTCTGATGTTGGAGAAGGTCTTGGTGTCAGGACCTCGAGGACCTCTGGACTCCGTTACGTACGTTTCGTCTGACTGAACATGTTTGGTTTCCCGTGTCTTGTAACACGTGACGCGTTCAGCAACACGTCTGAGTATTACCGTTACAAATGAACGGACATGTTGAGACACTCACATGACACCAGGTTCTCCTGTGGCCGGATCTGAACCGACCCACTCACCACACACACACACACACACACACACACACACACACACACACACACACACACACACACACACACACACACACACTCATAGGTAATAAATGTTTGTTCGTTAGTAGAGGTCGTTACCTTTATTTTTCAATCGTGACCACTCCTTCCTCTCCACTCTGAAACACACACACACACACACCTCTGTTAAAAAGATGTGTGTGAGTGTGTGTGTGGTTAGAAGGTGTGTGAGTGTGTGTGTGTGTACCTGTGTTTAGATGGGATGTATCCCAGTTCCTCCAGTTCTCCCTGCTGGTTCAGCCGTCTGGCCTGCCACCATTCGTCATTTGAGCTGTCCATCACGTGAAGCACCTCCCCAAAGTTGAAATCCAGGGCTTGTGATAGGACGCCACAGTCCCACTGCTTATCATAGTCAAATAACGCCCTAAATGATGAAACCTTGATTGATTAACCTGAGTAACCTGTGTGTGTGTGTGTGTGTGCGTGCGTGCGTGCATGCGTGCGTGTGTGTGTGCGTGTATGTGTGTGTGTATGTGGGTGCGTGCGTGCGTGTGTGTGCGTGTATGTGTGTGTGCGTGCATGCGTGCGTGCGTGCGTTTGTGTATGTGTGTGCGTGTGTGTGTGTGTGTGTGTGTGTACCTGACGTAGAAGCTCCTGTTGGCTCTCAGGCTTCCAGAGGAGCTGTTCATCATCTGTTCTCTCAGGTCATGGATCTTTGCTTCGAAACGACTGTACTCTACACACACGCACGCACACACACACACACACACGCACACTCAACGAGTCAAGGCCCAGTACCCAAACCTCCTCCAGAGAGCCCATGGGAAATGTAGTCTTAATGTGGAGAAACACTAACACTAACAATGAATGTTCAGCAGAATCGGGAATGATGATGATGATGATGATGATGGTGATGCTACCATAGGAATGACTGAGTACGACTACTAGTAGTCGTACTACTACTACTACTACTACTACTATTATTACTGCTGTTAATATTGATACTACCACACAAGCGTGTGTGTGTGTGTGTGTGTGTGTGTGTGTGTGTGTGTGTGTGCTTACCCTCAGGTCTGTATTGTGTTACTATGGTAACAGTCTGTCCTGCGTTCTTCAGCGCTGCAGCAGCCTGTTCATGAGTCGCATGTCTGAGATCCACACCGTTCACCTGCAAACACACACACACGCACACACACACACACACACGCACACACACACACACGCACATGTACATTCACACATGCACGCATATGCACGCACACACAGAGGAAATTTAGGGTGACCAATAAAACGTATGGAGGCAGCATCTCCCCTCTATCCCGACTTATGTCCTCCTACCTGTCTGTCTGTGTAACTGTCTGTCTGTCTACCTGTCTGTCTCTACTCACGCTGAGTATCTGGTCTCCCTTCCTCAGTTCTCCACTCAGGTCTGCTGGTCCTCCTGCCAGGATGAAGGAGATGAAGATTCCCTCTCCATCTTCCCCCCCCACGATGTTGAAGCCCAGACCTGTCGCACCACGCTGCACACACACCCTGCGAGGCTCCCTGCATACACACACACACACACACACACAAACACACAGACACACACACACACACACACACACAGACACACAGACACACAGACACACACACACACAGTTTGACACTAAACTTCACGTCCTGTTATCACTCGTTAAATAGAGGTGATGACATCATCTCACCATCTTGACTTGTTGTATTGGTCTAGTGATGTTTCTAGTTTAACAAGTTACCTTGTTTGATTTACAAATGAATGTAAGAAATTATGTTATGTTTTTTATAAGCTGATAACTTCAAGTACAGGATTAATACATTGAATCGTCTGTCTCTCTCTTTACCTGGAATAGTCGTCGTCTCCCATCATGCCACGGGGGATAGGTGAGTATCGTCGTGGTGATGGAGGAGGGAGGGCTTGTGGGTAATCAGACAGGTAGTCAGGTTCCATGTAGGCTGGAGAGAGTAACAAACATCCATCAATACACTAGTATTGATCAGTATGGATTAGTATCGATAGCGTCAGATGGTGACACATGATGGTCCTGGAGGTCGCAGTGGACAGACCGATCAGTAGTTATTATGATTATTGATTAACAGTACTTATTTGACAAATGCATTGTGTGTGTGTATGTGTGTGTGTCCGTACAGCTGGTCAGGTCAGGGGGGCTGTAGCGGTCGGGTGGGGGTGTGTACAGCGAGGTGGGCGTGGCCACCTTCAGGTAAACCACCTCTGCTGTGTTCTTCAATGCTGACACGGCGTCTTCATGAAGAACATCCTCCAAACACATACTATTGACCTGGGGGGCAGATTCACAGGTTACTGTAGATCAGATCACATCAGATCACATCAGATCACACCAGATCACACCAGATCACATTAGATCAGATCATACTAGATCAGATCACATCAGATCACATTAGATTAGATCAGATCACACCAGATCACATCAGATTACATTAGATTAGATCAGATCACATTAGATTAGATCAGATCACATTAGATCACATTAGAGTAGATTAGATCACATTAGATCATCTGTGTGTGTGTGTGTGTGTGTGTGTGTGCATACAGCCAGGATCTTGTCTCCAATCTGCAGACGTCCGTCTCGGTGAGCTGCTCCTCCCTCGATGATCTTGGTGACATAGATACTGTTGTCTCCTGGAACGTGTTGGTTACCAACACCACCCGCTATACTGAAGCCCAGACCTGAGAGACAGACGGGTAGAGAGACAGACAGGTTACCAACACCACCCGCTATACTGAAGCCCAGACCTGAGAGACAGACGGGTAGAGAGACAGACAGGTTACCAACACCACCCGCTATACTGAAGCCCAGACCTGAGAGACAGACGGGTAGAGAGACAGACAGGTTACCAACACCACCCGCTATACTGAAGTCCAGACCTGAGAGACAGACGGGTAGAGAGACAGAGTGAGAAACATTAAAAACTGGATGTCTCGTCTCGTCTCGTCTCCTCTCGTCTCCTCTCCTCTCCTCTCCTCTCTACTGGTCTCCTCTCCTCTCCTCTCCTCTCCCCTCCTCTCCTCTCTACTCGTCTCCTCTCCTCTCCTCTCCTCTCCCCTCCTCTCCTCTCTACTGGTCTCCTCTCCTCTCCCCTCCTCTCCTCTCTCCTCCTCTCCTCTCCTCTCCTCTCCTCTCCTCTCCTCTCTACTGGTCTCCTCTCCTCTCCCCTCCTCTCCTCTCCTCTCCTCTCTACTGGTCTCCTCTCCTCTCCCCTCCTCTCCTCTCTCCTCCTCTCCTCTCCTCTCCTCTCCCCTCCTCTCCTCTCTACTCGTCTCCTCTCCTCTCCTCTCCCCTCCTCTCCTCTCTACTCGTCTCCTCTCCCCTCCTCTCCCCTCCCCTCCTCTCCCCTCCTCTCCTCTCTACTCCTCTCCTCTCCTCTCCTTGCCTCCTCCTACCTTTCGGTCCTTTCATCAACTTAATCTGGGTGATGCGTTCGGTTGGTGGGCGTCGCCGAAGGACATACAGCCTGACAACAGGCCCCGCCTCCTTCAGCGCCTCCACGGCAACTGAGTGGGTGACCTCACGCACGTCCACGTCGTTGACCAATACGATGCTGTCGTTCACTCTGGAGAGAGAGAGAGAGAGAGAGAGAGAGATAGTATGGAGGACCAAAAGTGATTTAAGCATTAATAAATGAATTCATGTATAAAGAAAAAAGAAAATAAATAAAATCAACTAATCAGTGTATAGTAATAAATAAATAAATAAATAGATGAAATCTGTATTTTTTGTCCTATTTATTTATTGTCTTATTTATTTATTTCTGTTTATATGTATTTCCCTATGATACTGAGGGACCGCCCCCCAGAAATACATATAAACAGAAATAAATAAATAGGACAAACAAATACAGGAATATACATTTACACCAGATTTTATCTATTTATTTATTTATTACTTTATTTATTTATATATATATACACTGATTAGTTGATTTTATTTATTTTCTTTTTTCTTTATACATGAATTATTTATTTATTTGTGTATAGCAGTGTGTAGTGTGTAGTAGTGTGTATTAGCACTGTGTAGTGTATATTAGTGTGTAGTAGTGTGTATTAGTAGTGTGTAGTGTGTAGCAGTGTCTATTAGCAGTGTGTAGTTGTGTTAGTGTGTAGCAGTGTGTTGCAGTGTGTAGTTGTGTTAGTGTGTTGCAGTGTGTTGCAGTGTGTAGTTGTGTTAGTGTGTTGCAGTGTGTTGCAGTGTGTAGTTGTGTTAGTGTGTTGCAGTGTGTTGCAGTGTGTAGTTGTGTTAGTGTGTAGCGGTGTGTTGCAGTATGTAATTTTGTTAGTGTGTTGCAGTGTGTAATTGTGTTAGTGTGTTGCAGTGTGTTGCAGTGTGTAGTTGTGTTAGTGTGTAGCAGTGTGTTGCAGTGTGTAGTTGTGTTAGTGTCTATTACCTCAGCCTCCCGTCCTGGGCGGCGGCTCCTCCAGAGATGATCTTGGTGATGAAGATGGACGGATCGTCTCCGATGTGAGGGTTGTCTGTCCCCCCCGCTATGCTGAACCCCAGACCAGAGTTACCCTGTACACACACACACACACACACACACACACACACACACACACACACACACACACGTAGTCTTCATCAGATCAGTTTCATGTCTCATATTTACATTCAATTATTTGAGCTCATTAAATATATTTGACATTTGGTAAATATTTTACTGTATACTACTATACTACTACACTACTATACTATACTACTATATTGTATACTTCTATACTACTATACTACTATACTGTATACTACTATACTGTATACTACTATACTATACTGTATATAATATATAAAATAAAATAATATAAAATAATATAAAATAATATATTTAACATTAAAATAATCATAATGTGTAATAATAATGTGTGTGTGTGTGTGTGTGTGTGTGTGTGTGTTCTCACCCTCTCCAGTGTGATCTCTTCATATTCCAGCTCTCCTTCTGAGCCGTTCATCTGGAAAGAGAGGGAGACAGATAGACAGAGAGAGAGAGAGACAGGTAGACAGGTAGACAGAGAGACAGGTAGACAGAGAGAGAGAGACGGGGAGAAAGATAATGAATAGAAAATAAAAGGTACTTCAAAAAGACAAAAAACAGCATCTCATGTTGAGCAGAACTCATGTTGAGCTCAACTACTGAAAACCATCTAGGTTCTCAGTTAGTCGACATTCAACCCTGATACCTTTAACATCAACACAGGATCTATTGACCACTGACCCTGGATCTGATTGGTCCTGGTTTTCCAGCTTTGTCTTTTTCTGACAAGAAGCTTAGTCCACAGTGGTTTAGGAACCTGAACCAGGAGGAACCTGGAGGAACATGGAGCCTGAAGGCCATAACCCTTGAGGAAATGTCTATGAAGCCTTGTCCACCTTCATGTACTGGTGAGTACAGAGCTGCTGCCTGAATCCAGACCGGACCAGAACAAGACCACAATAGTCCTCTGTACTTCCTAAATGAGGCATAATGGAGGTAAGACCATGAGTCTGGGCCACAATGTTCTCGTTGACACCTGACACCTGGTGTAGCAGCATCTCCAGTTAGACAATCTGACACACCTTTTCCATAACACCCTCCCAATTTTGTCTTCTGAACCCAAATACACACCCAGAACCTTCATCATCCTTCCTCTTCCCCACCAAGTCACTTTAACATGTATAAAAGTCTCCTGGAAACCATCTATGCCAGGTGACCTGAAGCCAGCTGTCCAACAGCAGCAGGGAGACCCTCCAGACTGAGGTCAGAGTCCACCAGGGCCCAGGTGAGGAAGCTCCTGAAGAAGCTCTGCAGCACTCTCCTGATCAGTCCTCTGCCTTGTAGAGGGCAGTATAGATCTACTGCACACCTCCTCATTTCAGCTGGATCTGTGGTCAGCCTTCCATCTGGAAGCCAAAGACAAACCATCTGCTTTCTCAAAGACACAGATCTATCCAAATTAAAGAAGGACCTTAGTGCTCCCATGTGCTAAGAGCACCTCTGATTCCTGCCTTTTGGTCACCAGTCTAGTCTAGTCACCAGAATTCATAAGTGCCTTTCCTTCCTAATCATCATCTAAGAGCAGAACCAGTGCTGAGGTAAAAGATCAATAAGTTAACTACCTACTTTAATTAAACAAATGAGACAACTAAGTGAAGACAAATGATCAAGAGCTAAGAGGAAGGGTCAGGGTAGTGTTTCTTGAAGAAGAAGGGTCAGGGTAGTGTTTCTTGAAGAAGAAGGGTCAGGGTAGTGTTTCTTGAAGAGGAAGGGTCAGAGTAGTGTTTCTAGAAGAGGAAGGGTCAGGGTAGTGTTTCTTGAAGAGGAATGGGTCAGGGTAGTGTCTCTTGAAGAGGAAGGGTCAGGGTAGTGTTTCTTGAAGAGGAAGGGTCAGGGTAGTGTTTCTTGAAGAGGAATGGTCAGGGTAGTGTTTCTTGAAGAGGTGGGTTTTCAGCCTGCGGCGAAAGATGGGAAACGACTTCCTTTCACTGCCCTATAGGCTAGCACCAGGGTCTTGAACTGGATGCAAGCCGCTACAGTGAGCCAGTGTAGAGAACGGAGAAGGGTAGTTGTATGGGAGAACTTGGGACGGTTGAACACCAGACGAGCTGCAGTTTTCTGAACAAGCTCCAGAGGTCTGATGGCAGACGCCGGGGCACCAGCAAGGAGGGAGTTGCAGTAGTCCAGACGGGAGATGACAAGAGCCTGGATGAGCACCTGCGCTGCCTTGTCAGTAAGGAAGTGGCGAATCCTCCTGATGTTGTAGAGGAGGAATCTGCAGGAGCGTATCATTGATGCAATGTTTGTCGAGAACGACAGTTGGTTGTCCAGGGTCACACCCATATTCCTCGTTGACATCACCACAGCATTATCAATGGTGATGGCCAGGTCTCGGTGCGGACAGCCCTTCCCCGGGAGGAACACCAGCTCAGTCTTGTCCAGGTTGAGCTTCAGGTGGTGCATCGACATCCACTCCGAGATGTCTGCCAGGCACGTACCAATGCTGCCTCCACTTGTGTGTCAGAGGGAGGAAATGACAAGATCAGCTGGGTGTCATCGGCATAGCAGTGTTAGGAAAAGTCATGGGAGTGGATAACAGAACCAAGAGATGTTGTGTAGAGGGAAAAAAGAAGAGGACCCAGAACCAAGCCTTTTTGCTGTTGAGTTAAAAGTGTTCTGCTGACAGAAAACACAAATTTGAGCTTTTCCCACCTCCCACCATTGGCTCAGGGAGTCAAACTCCCCATTTTTATCTCTCTAAAGTTCCAAAAATACAAATTAACATACACATTTTTTTCACAGAAAGCTCTCTCTTGTAAAAGTTTAACATTAAAACTTCACAGCAGAGGCATGAACCAAAAGAGACAGGATGGTGATCTGTAAAACCAATGGGATGAAATAAAACCTCTATTACTGAGCACTTTGACCAATTATACTGTCTTAATACTGTTTAACCTAACTACATCCAGGTCAGGTCTAACTAGAGACTAACCAACCCTTACTACATCTATCAGGTCTAACTAGAGACTAACCGGCCTTCCCTACTTCTATCTGGTCTAACTAGAGACTAACTAGAGACTAACTGACCCTCCTTATGCCTATCAGGTCTAACTAGAGACTAACCCACCCTCCCTACATTTATCAGGTCTAACTAGAGACTAACTGACCCTCCCTACTTCTATCAGGTCTAACTAGAGACTAACCGACCCTCCCTACTTCTATCTTGTCTAACTAGAGACTAACTAGAGACTAACTGACCCTCCTTACATCTATCAGGTCTAACTAGAGACTAACTAGAGACTAACCAAACCTCTCTATGTCTATCAGGTCTAACTAGAGACTAACTGACTCTCCCTACTTCTATCTGGTCTAACTAGAGACCAACTAGAGATGAACCGACCCTCCCTACTTCTATCAGGTCTAACTAGAGACTAACGAGTGACTAACCGACCCTCCCTACTTCTATCTGGTCTAACTAGAGACCAACTAGAGACTCACTGACCCTCCCTACTTCTATCAGGTCTAACTAGAGACTAACTAGAGACTAACCAAACCTCCCTACATCTATCAGGTCTAACAAGAGACTAACTAGAGACTAACCAACCCTCCCTACATCTATCAGGTCTAACAAGAGACTAACTAGAGACTAACCGACCATCACTACATCTATCAGGTCTAATTAGTGACTAACTGACCCTCCCTACATCTATCAGGATCTGGATCCAGTAGATCCAGTAGATCCAGTCCAACTACCTTCTGCAGGTTAGAAACAGTTTTAATATTTTTTCAGTCTTTGATCTGAACAGATTCTCCCCAATTCCAGTTAACCCAATGTGCTAACTGATTCTGATTCATAATCCATTTATCCATTTCATCATCGTCTTTGTAGTCTTCATCATCCTCATCATCCTCATGATCTTCATAATCTTCATAATCTTCGTTGTCTTCATCGTCTTCATCGTCTTCATCATCTTAATCATCTTAATCATCTTCAACGTCTTTGTCATCTTCATCATCTTCAACATTTTCATCATCTTCATCGTCTTCATTGTCTGCATCATTTCCCTGGCTGTCACTAACGGGCAACCTCCCCGCTACCCTGCACTGTTTACCGAGCTCAGCCTCCTCCACTCCTGGTGAGCTTGCAGCCGCGGCCTCGTCATTCCCGTCAGCGTTAACCGGAGTGGCGGGTGTTCAATACCGCCGACTCCTCGCTGGGTCCAGCCTGTCAGGTGTTGCAGAACTGGAGGTCTCATCCTCTACAGCAGGAAACCAGATCCTCCATCTGCAGGAGGTGCTCTCGGCTCGCTGTTTGTAATGCAGACAGATGAAACACTCAAAATACTTAATGCCTCCAGACCTGCAATACTACATGTAGTATCCCTTCTCGTGTTTGACCCTGAAGGAGTCCCTAAAGTCTGACTTTCAGGGTACGAGAGGTCTCTCATTTGTCCATCCCAGACCAACAGGTTGACTGCCGGGACTGCCAACAGCTGTACATACCATCATTCAGAAAAATGCCACTCTCAATCAGCTGATTGACAAAGTGGTCCTCTTTCAGGAAGACAGTCACCGCCTTATTCATG
>JAXDDX010000267.1:187500-200000 GCA_034670405.1 Hoplostethus atlanticus
CTACGCTGAACAGTGTTGCTCCACGCTGAACAGTGTTGCTCCACACTGCCAACTGTTGCCGACGTGGAAAAAAAAGGTCAGATATGAAAGTTGAGGCCAAATAAAAATATGAGTTAAGAGAATGCCTTTGTATAAAAATAGGTTTTAAGTCGTGACTTAACAGATAAAAGTGAATTCAGACCACAAACCCTGTTAAAGCACACTTATAAAAATATGTTTTTAAGAGGATTTAAAAGAGGATCAGGAGCTCGTTCACCTTCTCAGGCCGATATAACAGAATGCCACCAGACTTATCTCAGCATCTCCAACGAGATTTCAGGAGCCTGATGGTGCGCTCAATGACTGAACGGGCTCGACCATGCGCTTCGTTGTACCTTCTCTGTGCTGCATTCTGCACGTTTGCGAAGGGGGAGGAGCCAAGTGGAGCCAAGTGGATAGAGGGTACCCACTATCACCTGCATGGTGATTGCATGTTTTTAAAATATTATCCAGTAACCACTCCATTGGGAATAAAGAATGTTGCGTTCTCTAGGAGGAAAAAAGAAAAAAACGTACCAAATGGTGATAATAATAATAATAATAAATATATATCCACAAGTAGAGGTCGGCCTATACATTATGAAATGTAGTGATATGTGGTGATGTGCGTTTTATATTTCATCTGTGTTTTTTCATCTGAGGACTTTATTTTGTGATCTCACCATCGGGCGTCGCTGATTCTCATGTCCGAAAAACTTTGCATGAGCTCTACGCATGGGTGAAAGGATGCGTAGAAGTGTGCACCTTTTACCGCATAGACTTCTTCTATAAATCCCGACGTTTAAAATATGCATACGCACATTTCACCCCGTTAACGCCACTTTTTTGTGCGTAGCAACCTTAATAAATGAGGCCCCTGGTCAGGTGAATCTCTGTCTTAACGCAGCGTTATGAAACAGTCCTGATGTTAAAGTCATCCATCTAGATCTCTGTTCTCTCCTCTCTCTGATCTCTGGACCTCAACATCATCAACCTCTACCAGGTCATGAAGTTTTTCCATCTGCTGCTCTCAACACCCGGTGTCAGGTAGGTCTTTCCTGGGAGAAATCCTCTGGAGACAGGAAGTGATGCGTTTTACATTTCAACAGAAGAAGAACTGGGTAGTTAGCATGAGCAGCGATAGCCACCGTGGCTGAACAGACAAAGAAAAGAGCGCCACCTACAGGAACTCAAACTCCATCAACAGAAGATCCAAGGAGAAAGACGTCACAGTACTGGACACACTGTTTGATTGACAGGTGATCTCTGGGAAGAGCAGTGAGGAACACCACAGTGAGGAACACCACAGTGAAGAACACTACAGTGAGGAACACCACAGTGAAGAACACCACAGTGAAGAACACCACAGTGATGAATACCACAGTGAGGAACACCACAGTGAAGAACACCACAGTGAGGAACACCACAGTGAAGAACACCACAGTGAAGAACACCACAGTGATGAACACCACAGTGAGGAACACCACAGTGAGGCTGAGAGACAAAGATAGAGACTGGATAAAACCAGGACCTCTAGGATTACCACTTTAACCAGCCATCCATAATATGTATTTGTTTGTGCATCTATGTGCATGTGTGTGTGTGTGTGTGTGGGTTCATGCAGCATGCATGTGTACCGTGATTGCGGCAGGGTGTGTGTATCCGTCCAGGTGTGTGTGTGTAAACTCAGCGCTGCGTCCATGGGTTATGTGACCAGGGCTGGGGTCAAGGGGCGGAGTCTCATCGTCTTGGTAACGATACTTCTACAGAGAGAGAGAGAGAGAGAGAGAGAGAGAGTATATTACCAGTAGCCATTAGTGCTAGCACAGATTCCCTATGAGTCTATGAGGATTATGTTAGCATGCTAAATTAGCATGGGAATGTGATGCTAAGGAATGAGAATAAAGGATGACAGAGACACAGAATGAGAATAATGAGACCACACACACACACACACACACCCACACACACACCCAGATTCACAAATGTCAAGTGGAGCTTGAATAATACAGCACACTGCCCTATTTCCCTCTCTCATGCACACACACACTAAGACACACACACACACACACAAACACTAAGACACACACTCACTAAGACACACACACACACACACACTAAGACACACACACACACTAAGACACACACAGAGACTAAGACACACACATGCAGACATATACACACAAATCTCCTTCTATCCATGCTTCCTTCCTTCTATCCTTCCTTCCTACCTTACATCCAAACATGATTGATAGGCTCTTCTTGCTGCAGATTACTGAGTGGTGGGGCCGTCACTACCGTTAAGTAGTGAAACGGTGACGTACCGTCACTACCGTTCAGTAGTGAAACGGTAACGTACTGGTCACTACCGTCACTACCGTTCAGTAGTGAAACGGTAACGTACTGGTCACTACCGTCACTACCGTTCAGTAGTGAAACGGTGACGTACCGTCACTACCGTTCAGTAGTGAAACGGTAACGTACCGGTCACTACCGTTCCTACCGTTCAGTAGTGAAACGGTAACGTATTGGCAACGTACCGTCACTACCATTCAGTAGTGAAACGGTGACGTACCGTCACTACCGTTCAGTAGTGAAACGGTAACGTACCGGTCACTACCGTTCCTACCGTTCAGTAGTGAAACGGTAACGTATTGGCAACGTACCGTCACTACCATTCAGTAGTGAAACGGTGACGTACCGTCACTACCGTTCAGTAGTGAAACGGTAACGTAACGGTCACTACCGTTCCTACCATTCAGTAGTGAAACGGTAACGTACCGTCACTACCGTTCAGTAGTGAAACGGTAACGTATCGTCACTACCGTTCAGTAGTGAAACGGTAACATAATGTATCGATCACTACCGTTCAGTAGTGAAACGGTAACATAATGTACCGTCACTACCGTTCCTACCGTTCAGTAGTGAAACGGTAACGTATCGGTCACTACCGTTTAGTAGTGAAACGGTAACATACCGGTCACTACTGTTCAGTAGTGAAACAGTAACATAACGTATTGGTCACTACCCTTCAGCAGTGAAACGGTAACATACCGGTCACTACCGTTCAGTAGTGAAACGGTAACATAACGTACCGGTCACTACCGTTCAGTAGTGAAACGGTAACGTAATGTATCGATCACTACCGTTCAGTAGTGAAACGGTAACATAACGTACCGTCACTACCGTTCCTACCGTTCAGTAGTGAAACGGTAACGTATCGGTCACTACCGTTTAGTAGTGAAACGGTAACATACCGGTCACTACTGTTCAGTAGTGAAACGGTAACATAACGTATTGGTCACTACCCTTCAGCAGTGAAACGGTAACATACCGGTCACTACCGTTCAGTAGTGAAACGGTAACATAACATACCGGTCACTACCGTTCAGTAGTGAAATGGTAACGTACCGTCACTACCGTTCAGTAGTGAAACGGTAACGTATCGGTCACTACCGTTTAGTAGTGAAACGGTAACATAACGTATCGGTCACTACCCTTCAGCAGTGAAACGGTAACATACCGGTCACTACCGTTCAGTAGTGAAACGGTAACGTACCGGTCACTACCGTTTAGTAGTGAAACGGTAACATAACATACCGGTCACTACCGTTCAGTAGTGAAACGGTAACGTATCGTCACTACCGTCACTACCGTTCAGTAGTGAAACGGTAACATAACATACCGGTCACTACCGTTCAGTAGTGAAACGGTAACATAACATACCGGTCACTACCGTTCAGTAGTGAAACGGTAACGTACCGGTCACTAACGTTTAGTAGTGAAACGGTAACGTATCGTCACTACCGTTCAGTAGTGAAACGGTAACGTATCGTCACTACTTCATCCATGCTCTGCATTCTACCACTGGACAGGAGCTTAGAGAACCCAGCTCAACCTAGCACAACCCAACAGAACTCAGCAGAACAGACAGAGAAAAGAGCGCCACCTACAGGAACTCAAACTCCATCAACAGAAAATCCAAGGAGAAAGACGTCACAGTACTGGACACACTGTTTGATTGACCCAACAAAACTCAGCAGAACTCAACAAAACTCAGCAGAACTAAACAGAACTCAACAGAACGCAACAGAACTCAGCAGAACCCAACAGAACTCAACAGAACCCAACAGAACCCAACAGAACTCAACAGAACTCTGCAGAACCCAACAGAACTCAGCAGAACCCAACAGAACTCAACAAAACCCAGCAGGGCTCAGGGATATCAGGAGACGGGCTCTGAACTGTACAGCTGTGAAGATGAAGAAGGTCTGTTGACGTCTCAGGAGATCCAGTGAAGAGCTGGAGAAGAACGTCATGCTGCTCCGCAGGACATGTCTCTCTCCCTGTCTGTCTCTCTGTCTCTGTCTATTTGTATCTCTGTCTCTCCATCTGTCTGTCTCTCTGTCTCTCCATCTGTCTATCTGTCTCTCTCTCCATCTGCCTGTCTCTCCATCTGTCTCTCTGCCTGTCTCTCTGCCTGTCTCTCTCTCCATCACAGGGTTGCTGCCCTCTAGTGGTTTGTGTTGTTCCCTGACACTAATTATAAATTAGATCAATATGTTACAATCTAACAATCCAGTTAAAACCAGTCAAATACCAGGAACAGAAACCAGTTAAAACCAGTCAAATACCAGGAACAGAAACCAGTTTAAAACTAGTCAAATACCAGGAACAGAAACCAGTTTAAAACTAGTCAAATACCAGGAAAATGAACCAGTTTAAAACCAGACAAATATGAGGAAAATGAACCAGTTTAAAACCAGTCAAATATGAGGAAAATGAACCAGTTTAAAACCAGTCAAATACCAGGAACAGAAATCAGGTTAAAAACAGTCAAATACCAGGAACAGAAACCAGTTTAAAACTAGTCAAATACCAGGAACAGAAACCAGTTAAAACCAGTCAAATACCAGGAACAGAAACCAGTTTAAAACTAGTCAAATACCAGGTCAGGAACCAGGTTAAAACTAGTCAAATACCAGGAACAGGAACCAATTTAAAACCAGTCAAATACCAGGAACCGGAACCAGTTTAAAACTAGTCAAATACCAGGTCAGGAACCAGGTTAAAACTAGTCAAATACCAGGAACAGGAACCAATTTAAAACCAGTCAAATACCAGGAACCAGAACCAGTTTAAAACTAGTCAAATACCAGGAACAGAAACCAATTTAAAACTAGTCAAATACCAGGTCAGGAACCAGGTTAAAACTAGTCAAATACCAGGAACAGGAACCAATTTAAAACCAGTCAAATACCAGGAACCGGAACCAGTTTAAAACTAGTCAAATACCAGGTCAGGAACCAGGTTAAAACCAGTCAAATACCAGGAACCGGAACCAGTTTAAAACTAGTCAAATACCAGGAACAGAAACCAATTTAAAACCAGTCAAATACCAGGAACCGGAACCAGTTTAAAACTAGTCAAATACTAGGTAAGGAACCAGGTTAAAACCAGTCAAATACCAGGAACAGGAACCAGTTAAAACCAGTCAAATACCAGGAACAGAAACCAGTTAAAACCAGTCAAATACCAGGAACAGAAACCAGTTTAAAACTAGTCAAATACCAGGAACAGAACCCAGTTTAAAACTAGTCAAATACCAGGAAAATTAACCAGTTTAAAACCAGTCAAATATGAGGAAAATTAACCAGTTTAAAACCAGTCAAATACCAGGAACAGAAACCAGGTTAAAACCAGTCAAATACCAGGAACAGAAACCATTTTAAAAATAGTCAAATACCAGGAACAGAAACCAGTTTAAAACTAGTCAAATACCAGGAAAATGAACCAGTTTAAAACCAGTCAAATATGAGGAAAATGAACCAGTTTAAAACCAGTCAAATACCAGGAACCGGAACCAGTTTAAAACCAGTCAAATACCAGGAACCGGAACCAGTTTAAAACCAGTCAAATACCAGGAACAGAAACCAGGTTAAAAACAGTCAAATACCAGGAACAGAAACCAGTTTAAAACTAGTCAAATACCAGGAACAGAAACCAGTTAAAACCAGTCAAATACCAGGTCAGGAACCAGGTTAAAACCAGTCAAATACCAGGAACCGGAACCAGTTTAAAACTAGTCAAATACCAGGAACCGGAACCAGTTTAAAACTACTCAAATACCAGGAACAGGAACCAATTTAAAACCAGTCAAATACCAGGAACTGGAACCAGTTTAAAACTAGTCAAATACCAGGTCAGGAACCAGGTTAAAACCAGTCAAATACCAGGAACTGGAACCAGTTTAAAACTAGTCAAATACCAGGTCAGGAACCAGGTTAAAACTAGTCAAATACCAGGAACAGGAACCAATTTAAAACCAGTCAAATACCAGGAACCGGAACCAGTTTAAAACTAGTCAAATACCAGGTCAGGAACCAGGTTAAAACCAGTCAAATACCAGGAACCGGAACCAGTTTAAAACTAGTCAAATACCAGGAACCGGAACCAGTTTAAAACTAGTCAAATACCAGTGACAGAAACCAGTTAAAACTAGTCAAATACCAGGAACTGGAACCAGTTTAAAACTAGTCAAATACCAGGAACAGGAACCAATTTAAAACCAGTCAAATACCAGGAACCGGAACCAGTTTAAAACTAGTCAAATACCAGGTCAGGAACCAGGTTAAAACCAGTCAAATACCAGGAACTGGAACCAGTTTAAAACTAGTCAAATACCAGGTCAGGAACCAGGTTAAAACTAGTCAAATACCAGGAACAGGAACCAATTTAAAACCAGTCAAATACCAGGAACCGGAACCAGTTTAAAACTAGTCAAATACCAGGTCAGGAACCAGGTTAAAACTAGTCAAATACCAGGTCAGGAACCAGGTTAAAACTAGTCAAATACCAGGAACAGGAACCAATTTAAAACCAGTCAAATACCAGGAACCGGAACCAGTTTAAAACTAGTCAAATACCAGGTCAGGAACCAGGTTAAAACCAGTCAAATACCAGGAACCGGAACCAGTTTAAAACTAGTCAAATACCAGGAACCGGAACCAGTTTAAAACTAGTCAAATACCAGGAACAGAAACCAATTTAAAACCAGTCAAATACCAGAAACCGGAACCAGTTTAAAACTAGTCAAATACCAGTGACAGAAACCAGTTAAAACTAGTCAAATACCAGGAACCGGAACCAGTTTAAAACTAGTCAAATACCAGGAACAGGAACCAATTTAAAACCAGTCAAATACCAGGAACCGGAACCAGTTTAAAACTAGTCAAATACCAGGTCAGGAACCAGTTTGACGAACACAAAGAGGATGTTACTTTCTGTGTTCAAATTGTTCATGTTTTTAGCATTTTACTAGTACTACTATTTACTAACTAGTATGTTATATACTGCTAGTGCATATTTTTCAGTAGGCTGTAAACCACATTTTGAATTAAGAAGACTAGATTTTGCTGCTGTAACTTCCTGTTTCATCCCAACCAGGAGAGAACCTTAACTTACTGATACTGTTTGTAATGTAGTTTTAAGCCAAATGGGGTTACAGTTTGTAAAACTGTTTTTAATTAATAGCAAGCTAGCACACTAGCACACTAGCCTTCCTCTGATCCATTTCTTTGTCTGTTCAGCCATGGTAGCTATGGCTGCTCATGCTACCCAGTTCTTCTGTTGAAACGTAAAACGCATCACTTCCTGTCTCCAGAGGGTTTCTCCCAGAAAAGACCTACCTGACACCGGGTGACCTAGTAGAGGTTGATCACTGTAAACTGATGCTCCATCAAGACGATCACACATCTCTGATTGAGCGGTGTACAGGAGCTTGGCTAATTAGCTGCTAGCGTGACACTAAGCTAACGAAGTTGGAATTCCTCCTGGAATCCCTGAAAGGTTTTGATTCATTGCTGTATTTGATTGGATTAATTGAATCTGTTAAAGTTCATCTGTATGACATCACATTCATGTATGAGCATTTTAGTTTAAGTGTTATTAATAATCATGAGTGCTTTGTTAACGCAGGTAGACTGACTAGAGACTCTACCCTAAAGCTAAGCTACCAAACATGCTAACAACCAGTTAGCAACACACACACACACACACACGAAACACAGACACACACACATGAACACAGACACACACACATGAAACACACACACGAAACACAGACACACACACGAAACACAGACACACACACACATGAAACACAGACACACACACATGAAACACACACACACGAAACACAGACACACATGAAACACAGACACACACATGAAACACAGACACAAACATGAAACAGACACACACATGAAACAGACACACATGAAACACAGACACACACATGAAACACAGACACACACAAACACAGAAACACAAACACAGACACACATACACACACACATGAAACACAGACACACACACGAAACAGACACACACAAACACAGAAACACAAACACAGACACACATACACACACACATGAAACACAGACACACACATGAAACACAGACACACACAAACACAGAAACACAAACACAGACACACATACACACACACATGAAACACAGACACACACACGAAACACAGACACACACATGAAACACAGACACACACACGAAACACAGACACACACATGAAACACAGACACACATGAACCAGACACACACACAAAACACAGACACACACATGAAACACAGACACACATGAACCAGACACACACACGAAACACAGACAGACGCAGTTTATTGTGAAACCGACACACGTCTAACCATATGCTTGAACCACACACAGACATGTCTTTCTCAAACGTCTCTCCTGAATACGCTTTCACACACGTGTTTCTCTTATCACACACTACACACATTCTACATACACACACACACACACACACACACACACACACACAGACACACAGACAGACGTGTGTGTAGCTCATTCAGGCAGTCTGGTCTTACCTTGGTGGTGACAATGCAGAGGCAGTCCATATCCACACACACACACACACACTCACACACACACACACACACACACACACACACACACAAACACTCACACACTCATAGTCTCTCTATCCCTCTCTCTCCCTCCCCCTCTCTCCTCTTTCGTCTATCTGTCTATCCTCCCTCGCCTCTTCTATCCCTCCGCCTGTCAGCACTGAGCGAGAGAGAGACAGATCGAGAGCGAGAGAGAGAGAGAGAGAGAGAGAGAGATCTGAATGCTAGCAGGGCAGAAAAGGAGGAGAGGAGGAGGAAGAGGAGGATGGACAGATAGATGAATAAGACTGGTGTGTTTAACTCTGGGCGATCGGAAGAGAGAGAGAAAGAAAAGATGGATACCTCCTTGAGTCATTTGGTAGTTGATTACCATGACACAAAGAGAGAGAGACAGGGGAGAGTGAGACAGGGGGAGAGTAAGACAGGGAGAGAGAGACAGGGGGAGAGTGAGACAGGGAGAGAGAGACAGAGGGAGAGAGAGGTTGGGAGAAACAGTAAGGGCGACCAAGCATATTAGAGACTGAAACACAGAGAGAGAGAGAGAGAGAGGGAGAGGTAGGGGGTTGGGCTGTTGTTGCCATGGTGTTATGCAGCTGTTGCCTCGGTAATGCTGCAGCTGTTGCTAGGTAACTGTGATGGGTGTTGCCATGTGGATTAGTGTGTGTGCGTACTGAGAGACGGAGCCTGAGAGTGGCTGAGCGCAAATGGAGAAAAGGCAAACTCCCGGAGGACCTTCTTACCTTCCAATCTCTCCTTTCCACTTTTTCCTCCTCTCTATCTGCTGCTAAAGCTGCTTTCTTCTGCTCTAAAATTCTAACTTCTGCTTCCAACCCTAAAAAACTCTCTGAAACTGTCTCTTCCCTCCTCCAACCCCCACCCCCTCCTCCCACCTCCTCCCTCTGCCCTGATGATTTCGCCAACTTCTTGGTTAATGATATCCGATCCTCCTTCCCTCACCCCCCGGCTGGTGCCCTGCGCACCAACCACACCTGTCTGCCTTCCACCCCTCCCTCTCCACCACCCTCTCCTCCTTTTCCCTCCCCACTTCCCTCCCTATCCCATTTTTCTCCCCTATCCCCAGACGAGGTCCTTCACCTTGTTACATCTAGCCGCCCCACCACATGCTCCCTTGACCCGGTCCCATCCCCTCTCCTTCAGTCTACTGCACCTGAACTCCTTCCCTTCCTGACCCACCTCATCAACACGTCTCTGATGTCTGGATGCTTTCCCTCTGCTTTCAAGACTGCCAGAGTCACCCCCCTTCTGAAGAAACCAACACTTGACCCCTCTGAGGTCAAGAACTACAGACCGGTTTCCCTTCTACCCTTCCTATCAAAAACTCTTGAACGTGCTGTCTTCAATCAACTGTCCTTGTACCTCCACCAGAACAACCTCTTGGACCCCCACCAGTCCGGGTTCAAGGTGGGTCACTCAACCGAGACTGCCCTCCTGGCAGTGATGGAGTCGCTCCACTAGAGCGAACTCTCTCTCCTCCGTCCTGATACTCCTGGACCTGTCTGAACCACCAGATCCTCCTCTCCACCCTTGAGGGGATGGGTGTCTCAGGCTCTGCACTCTCCATGTTTGCATCCTACCTGACGGGTTGCTCCTACCAGGTGACGCTGAGAGGGTCTGTGTCAGAATCACGCAGGCTGACTACTGGGGTTCCGCAAGGCTCGGTTCTGGGTCCTCCCACTCCCACGACTTTTCCTACCACTGCTATGCAGATGACACCCAGCTGATCCTGTCATTTCCCCCCTCTGACACACAAGTGGAGGCAGCATTACGGCGTGCCTGGCAGTAATGCTGTAATATAATGTAATGTGATGTGATGTAATGTAATGTAATGTGATGTAATGTGATGTAATGTGATGTGATGTAATGTAATGTAATGTAATGTGATGTGATGTGATGTGATGTGATGTAATGTAATGTAATGTAATGTAATGTAATGTAGTGTAATGTGATGTAATGTGATGTGTGTGTGTGTTTGTTCCTACCAGACCAGGTGTGTGTGGTCGGCTCGTCGTTTCGTTCTCACACACCGTCAGCTCATAGAACTCCTGGATGTCTGTGAACACACACAAGACATAGACATAAGACATAAGACATAAGACATAGACATAAGACATAGACATAAGACATAGACATAGACATAAGACACAGACATAAGACATAGACAGACATAAGACAGACATAAGACATAAGACATAGACATAGACATAGACATAGACAGACATAAGACATAGACATAAGACATAAGACATAAGACATAGACATAGACAGACATAAGACATAGACATAAGACATAGACATAGACATAAGACATAGACATAGGACATAAGACATAGACATAAGACATAGACATAAGACATAAGACATAGACATAAGACATAGACATAAGACATAAGACATAGACATAGACATAAGACATAGACATAAGACATAGACATAAGACATAAGACATAGACATAAGACAGACATAAGACATAGACATAGACATAAGACATAAGACATAAGACATAGACATAAGACATAGACATAAGACATAAGACATAGACATAGACATAAGACATAAGACATAGACATAGACATAAGACATAAACATAAGACATAGACATAGACATAAGACATAGACATAAGACATAGACATAAGCCATAGACATAAGACATAGACATAGACATAAGACATAGACATAAGACATAGACATAAGACATAGACATAAGCCATAGACATAAGACATAGACATAGACATAGACATAGACATAAGACATAGACATAAGACATAAGACATAAAGATTAATGTGTGTGCATCTGTCTTTGACCCTCTAAAACCTTTTGACCAATCAGAGCATCCGATGCAAATAGTTAAAGTTAAGTTAAATTGGGGACCAGACTAGCCCTCTCTCTCTCTCTCTCTCTCTCTCTCTCTCTCTCTCTCTCTCTCTCTCTCTCTCTCTCTCTCTCTCTCCAGACAAAGGCCCTAATACATGCATGTGGCATAAAGATTCTGTCCAATCACTGAGCTGTGTGCCTGTGATGTCACAGCGATGTCACCACTAATCCCAGATTACTGAGAGGTGGGGGGTTCCTGGTGCTAGTACAGCTCTGTTTCTCTCTCTCTCTCTCACACACACACACACGCGCACACACGCACACACACACACACACGCACACGCACACGCACACACACACACACACACAGTTGTTGTGCAGCAAAGAAAAGGGAGACAGTGGACTCGTTCTCCAAACTAGTAATCTATTACTTATTTCAACTGTAATATTATTACTCTACCTTCCTCCTCTTCTCTAATAGTAGTGAGATTACTTTCCTCCAGAGAGTAACCTTTCTACCATTTCACATCAAAGTAGTTGGATTACTTAAGAGAAAGTAACTTTTGTTTTTACATAATTCAACTTCAATCTGATGTTGTTTAGAGTGTGTGTGTGTGTGTGTGTGTGCGTGTGCATGTGTGTGTGCGTGTGTGTTACCCAGCAGGGCCTGGAACAGGTCACTCTGGAAGATGTTTATAAG
>JAXDDX010000267.1:205000-322500 GCA_034670405.1 Hoplostethus atlanticus
TCCAGGTGAGTCAAGCTGTGTGTATTTTCCTGGCAGATGGCGCATGGTGCATGGGGGGGGCATGTCAGTGATGATCAGTAGGGGGCGTGTCGGTGATGATGGGTAGGGGGCGTCAGTGACGATCAGTAGGGGGCGTGTCGGTGACGATCAGTAGGGGGCGTGTCAGTGACAATCAGTAGGGGGCGTGTCAGTGATGATCAGTAGGGGGCGTGTCGGTGACGATCAGTAGGGGGCGTGTCAGTGATGATCAGTAGGGGGGCGTGTCAGTGATGATCAGTAGGGGGCGTGTCAGTGATGATCAGTAGGGGGCGTGTCGGTGACGATCAGTAGGGGGCGTGTCAGTGATGATCAGTAGGGGGCTCTGAATTGTGTGGAGGAGGAGAGATCTGCTGGAATGAAGGTGAAGAGGAGAGGAGGAGGACAGGCTTATTATTATATTACATTATTAAATTACATTATTACATTACATTATTAAATTACATTATTTTATTACATTATTAAATTACATTATTACATTACATTATTATATTACATTATTAAATTACATTGTTTTTAAAGAAACTAACTCACCTACTGGTTTGTTTTCTAGCTCCTTCTCTTTCTCCTCCTCCTCCTTTTCTTCCTCCCACCACTCCCTCCCCTCATCTTTCAGCTCCTCCTCCTCCTCCTCTGTCCCTCCTGTTTGGGCTCAGCCTGTTCTGCCATCTAGTGGTCGTCTGTCCGTACTGCATCTCCACCATCCTGATGCTGTCTATCTACTACAGCAGGAAGACAGGTTAAAACACACTCACACACTGACACACACACACACACACACACACACACACACACATTCTAAACTTGAACTTCTAACTCCAATCACAGGAAATGGAAAGGCTGTCTCCTTGGCAACAGCTCAGCCTGATGGAGGTGACCAGGGATTGGATGAAGACTATGATGACATCACTGCTGAGGTCACCACTGAGCATGACTTCTGAGCTGAAGAAGCGCTGTACGCTGTGTGTGTGTTTTAGGCCTTTCTGGGTTAGTGATGATCAATGATGAAGGTGGCGTTGGTGTTGATGAAGAGGGCTCTAATGTGTATCGTGTCTCTGCTTGTGCCAATAAAGCTTTGATTGAGTTCAACCAGTTTTGAACCTCTCAAATCAAATCAAATCAAATCACATTTATTTGTACAGCCCTTAATCACCGTTCTAGTCTCTAAGGGCTTCACAGTGCCCAACATATGAAACAGTAAATGGTTAGTACACAACATCCCCCCAGCCTTAGACCCTCACAGAGGACAAGGAAAAACTCCCACAAAACCTTATTGGGAAAAATGGGAGAAACCTTGGGAGGGGCTACTCAGAGAGGGAGGGGCTACTCAGAGAGGGAGGGGCTACCCAGAGAGGGAGGGGCTACTCAGAGAGGGATCCCCCTACCAGGACGGTTGGGCTGCAATAGATGCCGAGTTTGGGCAAGCAGCGTATACACAATATATGAAAGTTTATTATGGTGGGACATCCAGATCTGATGAGGCATCACAGCAAACAGCAGCTCAGTCAGCATCGTCCTAGGAGGGGAGACCAACCAGACACCAACTCTGCTGAGCTGCAGCCTGGAACAGATAGGAGACTCACCCACACACACCCTGACAGCCTGGAACAGATAGGAGACTCACCCACACACACCCTGACAGCCTGGAACAGATAGGAGACTCACCCACACACACCCACACACACCCTGACAGCCTGGAACAGATAGGAGACTCACCCACACACACCCTGACAGCCTGGAACAGATAGGAGACTCACCCACACACACCCTGACAGCCTGGAACAGATAGGAGACTCACCCACACACACCCTGACAGCCTGGAACAGATAGGAGACTCACCCACACACACCCTGACAGCCTGGAACAGATAGGAGACTCACCCACACTCACCCACACACACCCTGACAGCCTGGAACAGATAGGAGACTCACCCACACACACCCTGACAGCCTGGAACAGATAGGAGACTCACCCACACACACCCTGACAGCCTGGAACAGATAGGAGACTCACCCACACACCCACACACACCCTGACAGCCTGGAACAGATAGGAGACACACCCACACACACCCTGACAGCCTCGAACAGATAGGAGACTCACCCACACACACCCTGACAGCCTGGAACAGATAGGAGACTCACCCACACACACCCTGACAGCCTGGAACAGATAGGAGACTCACCCACACACACCCTGACAGCCTGGAACAGATAGGAGACTCACCCACACACACCCACACACACCCTGACAGCCTGGAACAGATAGGAGACTCACCCACACACACCCATACACACACTCTCACTCACACAGACAAACATGACCAATCAGAAGACAGGAGCAGGTAGACCAGGAGAATAGGACATGTAGGCAGGATGCTAGTATCCATCAGGACCCTGATCTAGGATAAGCTAACTGGTCTAGCCTTACTCTGAGAAGAGACTGAGCCACTCCCTCAAGGCTGGTCAAATGACAGAGAGAATAAATGTTTTTTAGCCTTGACTTAAAGACTTCGATAGAGCCTGCCTCTCTGATTGAGGCAGCAGACTGTTCCATAGATAAGGAGCCCGGTAAGAAAAGGCTCTGTTACCTGCAGGTTTCTTTTTGACTGCTGGGATAGACAGGTAGCCAGCGTCCTGAGATCTGAGGGGGCGTGGCGGTTTATATGGTTTGATCAGATCTGATCAGTAGGACGGTGCCATCCCATGTAATGATTTATATGTAAGTAAAGCACCTTAAAGTCACACCTGGCCTGAATTGGTAGCCAGTGTAATGAGGACAGGATGGGAGTTATATGGTTGAATTTCCTAGTTTTGGTCAGGATTCTGGCAGCAGCATTCTGGACCAGTTGTAGTTTTTTAGTGCTCCCAGCAGGACATTGGAATAATCGATTCTGGATGATACAAAAGCATGTACTCAAATTTCTGCGTCTGCCTCTGTTAGCATGGGTCGAATCTTGGCAATATTGCGAAGATGATAAAACGCTGTTTTAGTGGTCTCCTTAATGTGCAACTCGAATGAGAGGGTAGGGTCGAATTTTACCCCAAGGTTTTTAATGTTTGGTCTCTGGGAGATTACACAACTATCAAAGTTAAGAGTACTATTCTCAAATAAGTGTCTATGTCTAGCTGGTCCTACAATCAGCATCCCAGTTTTGCTGCCATTAAGAAGTAGGAAGTTTAGGGACATCCAATATTTGACCTCTGATAGGCAGGCCTCTAGTTTTTGGAATTGGGTGTCATCGGTTGGTTTGACTGGTATGTAAATTTGGGTGTCATCGGCGTAGCAATGGAAGTTAATGCCAAATTTGCGAATGATGCCACCAAGTGGTAACATGTAGATAGAGAATAGTAGTGGTCCTAGGACAGAGCCTTGTGGGACACCAAAGTCCATATTGCAACACTCTGAGGTCATGTTGTTGTAAAAGACGCGATGTGATCTATCGAGTAGATAAGACCTAAACCAAGAAAGGGCTGATCCCTGGGTACCAATATAATGTTCAAGACGGTTCAAGAGTATCGTATGATCAATTGTGTCGAAGGCTGCACTCAGGTCAAGTAGCAATAGTGCTGAGGTTGAGTTGGAGTCAATAGCTAACAAAAGGTCATTGACCACTCTCGTGAGTGCAGTTTCGGTCGAGTGAAAGGATCTAAAGCCAGATTGGAAGGGATCAAGTAGGTTATTTTTTGACAAAAAAATCTGTAAGTTGACTCTCAGGTTCCTTCACTCTCATTCAACTCCAAGCAGCACAGGAGAGGAGACGGGAGAGGACGTCTGAGGTGCGTTCACAGCCAGCGTGTTCTGGTGGGTTTATTAAGCTCTGCAGCGTTTCCTCCTTTAGCTGGTTGGTCTCCAGTTGAGAACAACAACATTCACCAAATAACCGACGAGACGCCTGAAAACGTCTCAGTCCTCTAACAAGACAACTGTGGTGGTTCGTTAGGAGAGAGAACAGGATCCAACCAGCTACAGGAAACCACCCCAGAACACAAGGCACTATGGGTAGAAGAGAACTGTGGTGGTTCGTTAGGAGAGAGAACAGGATCCAACCAGCTACAGGAAACCACCCCAGAACACAAAGCATTATGGGTAGAAGAGAACTGTGGTGGTTCGTTAGGAGAGAGAACGGGATCCAACCAGCTACAGGAAACCACCCCAGAACACAAGGCATTATGGGTAGAAGAGAACTGTGGTGGTTTGTTAGGAGAGAGAACGGGATCCAACCAGCTACAGGAAACCACCCCAGAACACAAGGCATTATGGGTAGAAGAGAACTGTGGCGGTTTGTTAGGAGAGAGAACGGGATCCAACCAGCTACAGGAAACCACCCCAAAACACAAGGCATTATGGGTAGAAGAGAACTGTGGCAGTTCGTTAGGAGAGAGAACGGGATCCAACCAGCTACAGGAAACCACTCCAGAACACAAGGCATTATGGGTAGAAGAGAATTGTGGTGGTTTGTTAGGAGAGAGAACGGGATCCAACCAGCTACAGAAAACCACCCCTGAACACAAGGCATTATGGGTAGAAGAGAACTGTGGTGGTTCGTTAGGAGAGAGAACGGGATCCAACCAGCTACAGGAAACCACCCCAAAACACAAGGCATTATGGGTAGAAGGAGACTTGGAAAGCCTAGCATAACACAAGTCCATCATGGTGGATCAAGTTCCAGACTGAACCATGTTGGTTTGGACTCTCTGACCAGGTGGGATGACACCAGGTGGTGAAACCTGATTCAGTAACATTACTATAGCGACGATTCTCTGCTGCTAGCTGTCCAACTAGCTAACAAGGCTAGCTAGCAAGAAGCAGGCTAGCACCAACCAATAATACTGTAGGATGGATGTTAAAGTACTTCTGCGAGGTAACTCAACGGTTAGTCCAGTTTGTGATGAGATGCTACTGGAGGACACAACACAGCATCTGTACTCAGTAATGGATGTGATCCAAAATGTATTGAAGTAAAATACTTCAGTCAAAACATACTTCAGTAAATGTACTAATTTTACAAGTGCAAGTACTTCAAAAAGCTACATAATTAGAGTAACTAGAGTAAATGTATGTCATTACTCCCGCTCCTGCTGTGACCATTTGAACATGGTACTGATGAGGTGGGTGTGGTCTTAGCCTGTGATTGACAGTTGTAATGTGAATGTAAGCAAAGCATTGTGGGAGTAAAACCTGAACAGCATGAACTGTTCCTGCCGTTTACACCTGTCTAACCCTAACAGTGTGGTTAGACAGGTAACCTGGTTAAGGTTAGACAGGTTAGACTGTCTGTCTGTGTGTGTCTCATAAAGTTAACCAGTCTGGATCACTACGCTGTTAAACCACGAACTGTGTTTCCTCCCTCTGACGTCTTTAGCAGCTGTAGGACTTTATAACAAACTCTCTCTCTCTGTCTCTCTCTCTCTGCCTCTCTCTCTCTCTCCCTGTCTCTCTCTCTCCCTGCCTCTCTCTCTCTCCCTGTCTCTCTCTCTCCCTGCCTCTCTCTCTCTCTCTGCCTCTCTCTCTCTCTCCCTGTCTCTCTCTCTATCACAGTAACAAACAGTATCATGCTTCAACTCTCCTCTCAGCAACAGAACAATAGAAACAACAAAACACAGTTGTTGTTGTTGTCAAGATAAAAAGTGTCTCAGTCACTTTGAGCGTCGAGCTTCGTGGAAAACACGCCACTCCGTAGTGTTGAAGCACTCACTTCAATACTCTCCTGCTAGCGTAGCCTAGCTTAGCCACCAGCTTCCCTGCTTAGGTTAATCTGTTAGCCTTGTACCTTAGCGCTCAGTCTCAGGCTTACCCCAGCTGGTAAGTCACCCAGCGCTAGCCACCGTAGCCACTGGCGTAGCCTAGCTAACTAGCGTTTAGCGTCTAGTTTAGCATCTAGATTTAGCCTTCTGCTGCCGGTGTTGGACGGAGCAGTGAGACAGGAAGGATCTGCTGCCGGTGTTGGACAGCGCAGTGAGACAGGAAGGATCTGCTGTTGGTGTTGGACAGAGCAGTGAGACAGGAAGGATCTGCTGCCGGTGTTGGACAGAGCAGTGAGACAGGATGGATCTGCTGCCGGTGTTGGACAGAGCAGTGAGACAGGATGGATCTGCCGTTGGTGTTGGACAGAGCAGTGAGACAGGAAGGATCTGCCGTCGGTGTTGGACAGAGCAGTGAGACAGGAAGGATCTGCTGCCGGTGTTGGACAGAGCAGTGAGACAGGAAGGATCTGCCGTTGGTGTTGGACAGAGCAGTGAGACAGGAAGGATCTGCTGCCGGTGTTGGACAGAGCAGTGAGACAGGATGGATCTGCCATTGGTGTTGGACAGAGCAGTGAGACAGGATGGATCTGCCATTGGTGTTGGACAGAGCAGTGAGACAGGAAGGATCTGCTGCCGGTGTTGGACAGAGCAGTGAGACAGGATGGATCTGCTGCCGGTGTTGGACAGAGCAGTGAGACAGGATGGATCTGCCGTTGGTGTTGGACAGAGCAGTGAGACAGGAAGGATCTGCTGTCGGTGTTGGACAGAGCAGTGAGACAGGAAGGATCTGCTGCCGGTGTTGGACAGAGCAGTGAGACAGGAAGGATCTGCCGTTGGTGTTGGACAGAGCAGTGAGACAGGAAGGATCTGCTGCCGGTGTTGGACAGAGCAGTGAGACAGGATGGATCTGCCATTGGTGTTGGACAGAGCAGTGAGACAGGAAGGATCTGCCGCCGGTGTTGGACAGAGCAGTGAGACAGGAAGGATCTGCCGCCGGTGTTGGACAGAGCAGTGAGACAGGATGGATCTGCCGTTGGTGTTGGACAGAGCAGTGAGACAGGATGGATCTGCCATTGGTGTTGGACAGAGCAGTGAGACAGGAAGGATCTGCTGCCGGTGTTGGACAGAGCAGTGAGACAGGATGGATCTGCTGCCGGTGTTGGACAGAGCAGTGAGACAGGATGGATCTGCCGTTGGTGTTGGACAGAGCAGTGAGACAGGATGGATCTGCTGCCGGTGTTGGACAGAGCAGTGAGACAGGATGGATCTGCCGTTGGTGTTGGACAGAGCAGTGAGACAGGAAGGATCTGCTGTCGGTGTTGGACAGAGCAGTGAGACAGGAAGGATCTGCTGCCGGTGTTGGACAGAGCAGTGAGACAGGAAGGATCTGCCGTTGGTGTTGGACAGAGCAGTGAGACAGGAAGGATCTGCTGCCGGTGTTGGACAGAGCAGTGAGACAGGATGGATCTGCCATTGGTGTTGGACAGAGCAGTGAGACAGGAAGGATCTGCCGCCGGTGTTGGACAGAGCATACACACACACATAGACACACACACACACACACACACACACACACACACACACACACCCCCTAGACATTATTGGTCTAGCCAGAGTGACCACAGTGTGTGTGGGCGGGCTTGTGGTTGTGTGATGTAATTTCCTGTCAGGTCTGTGATGTGATTGGTCCGTTTGGGAGGTGAGAGGAGTTTAAATAGGAGCCCGTTACTGAATCCTTGAACTGTACTACAGTACTACTACACAGTACTACAGTACTACTACACAGCAACAAGGACGCTGGACTGAACTGCTGCTGCCGGATCAAATCCAGGATCCAGTCCAACTGGATCTCTACTGGACTGACCTGTACACACACACACACACACACACACACACACACACACACACACACTCAGGTCATCTGGGACCGGACCCACCACCAGAACAACAGAACTGTGTGAGTAGAGAACAAAAACGTTGTAACAACTCGTAATAAGTAGTAGTAGTAGTAATAGTAATAGTAATAATAGTAGTAGTAGTACAGTAGTGAAAGTTTTGTTAGTAATATTTCAGGTGTATCATGTTGATGATTTGACCTTTAGCAGCTGTATAATCCTCTCCTCTCCTCCTCTCTTCTCTCCTCTCCTTTCCTCCTCTCTTCTCTCCTCCTCTCCTTTCCTCCTCTCTTCTCTTCTCCTTTCCTTTCCTCCTCTCTCCTCCTCCTCCTCCTCCTTCCCTCCTCTCCTCCTCTCCTCTCCTCCTCCTCCTCTCCTCTTCCTCCTCAGTAGATGATGAAGGTTCCTCTGGTCTTCTTGTGTTTGTTGAGTCTTACTCTGACCGTGACTGTAAGTACTACCTGTCTGTCTGTCTGTCTCTCTGTCTGTCTCTCTGTCTGTCTGCCTGCCTGTCTCTCTGTCTGTCTGTCTGTCTCTCTGTCTGCCTGTCTGTTGCTTTAGTGTCATGAAACAATCTTGCCAAATCAGATTACAAAACAAACATTCAGATAATTTAAACTAACATTAAATCAATCGATAAATACCTGTCTGTCTGTCTGTCTGTCTGTCTGCCTGTCTGTCTCTCAGGTCCACAGAAGACGAGTAGCCAGATCAGATAGCTCTGAGGAAGACGAGGTCAGTACATGGATAAATAACCATCGACTCAGACAGGCGGTTGTGATGGGGTCGGGTCAAGAGGTCAAGAGGTCAAGAGGTCAGCTGGTATCAGCCAATATCTAGTCTGAGTCTCAGCTAGCATAACAAGAGTGTCGATCCACCAGACAAAATCAAAGACATCATGAGATCCTGAGTATTGAATCATATGTCATTTGGGTGCGGGAGGAGGCGGGAGGAGGTGGGAGGAGGCGGGAGGGAGGAGGTGTTCAGGGTGACTGACAAGCTCTTAAAAATGTAATGTTTTCAAACCTTTGAAGAGGGAAGATTCAAGCTAGCGCATCAGATTACCACAACCAGCTAGCTAGGGTTAGCCTAACCACAACCACAACCAGCTAGCTAGGGTTAGCCTAACCACAACCACAACCAGCTAGCGCTCCGGTGATCTGATACCGACGCCTATCAACAGCATGATCCGAATCGGGTTGCCAGTTCAGGTGGAATTCATCCCCCGATATTAAACCGCGACCTTTAAGTTTGATTATTGATTAATTTTTCTTTCCAAACAGAGAAACTCCAATGATGTAAGTGATGAAGAGGAGGACAGAGGAGATGAAGAAGGAGAGGAGGAGGAGGGAGGAGATGAAGAAGGAGAGGAGGAGGGAGGAGATGAAGAAGGAGAGGGAGGAGATGAAGAAATAGAGGAGAAGCAGGGAGGAGATGAAGAAGGAGAGGAGCAGGGAGGAGATGAAGGAGAGGAGGAGGAGGGAGGAGATGAAGAAGGAGAGGAGGAGCAGGGAGGAGATGAAGGAGAGGAGGAGGAGGGAGGAGATGAAGAAGGAGAGGAGGAGCAGGGAGGAAATGAAGAAGGAGAGGAGGAGGAGGGAGGAGATGAAGAAATAGAGGATGGAGGAGATGAAGAAGGAGAGGAGGAGCAGGGAGGAAATGAAGAAGGAGAGGAGCAGGGAGGAGATGAAGGAGAGGAGGAGGAGGGAGGAGATGAAGAAGGAGAGGAGGAGCAGGGAGGAGATGAAGGAGAGGAGGAGGAGGGAGGAGATGAAGAAGGAGAGGAGGAGCAGGGAAGAAATAAAGAAGGAGAGGAGGAGGAGGGAGGAGATGAAGAAATAGAGGATGGAGGAGATGAAGAAGGAGAGGAGGAGCAGGGAGGAGATGAAGAAGGAGAGGAGGAGGGAGGAGAAGGAGAAGAGGCGACAGGGTTTGGGACAGGAGGAGGAGGTGAGATAGGAGGAGAGGAGGTAATAGGAGAGACAGGAGGTGAAACAGGAGGAGGAGGTGAGAGGAGGTGAGATAGGAGAAGGAGAGGAGGTGACAGGAGGTGAGATAGGAGGAGAAGGAGAGGAGGTGACAGGAGGAGGAGACACAGGAGCAAGAGGAGAGGAGGCGACAGAGCCAACACCTCCTGCTGTTGATGAACGGGAGAAAGTGTCAATATAGGTGAGACTGGTAGACAGACAGACAGACAGGCAGGCAGTCAGACATACAGGCAGGCACGGGCAGTCAGACATACAGACAGACAGACAGGCAGCAAGTCAGACAGTCAGACAGACAGGCAGGCAGTCAGACATACAGACAGTCAGACAGACAGGCAGGCAGTCAGACATACAGGCAGGCACGGGCAGTCAGACATACATACAGACAGACAGACAGGCAGGCAGGTAGTCAGACAGGCAGGCAGGCAGCTAGTCAGACAGACAGGCAGACACGCAGTCAGACAGACAGGCAGGCAGGCAGACAGACAGACAGACAAAAGGGGGCAGGCAGTCAGACAGACAGAGGACATAAATATTAGTAATACTATTAAGATATGAATCTGACTCGGTTACATCGCCACCTAGAGTCTAACGATTATAGTAACATTCATCTGTGTGTGTGTGTGTGTGTGAAAGGTCACATGACGAAGCAGAGCCAACCAATGGAGACAAATTGATGGCTGATGTCAGGACAACGAGCCAATCGGAGAGAGAAATCATAAATCAACCCGAAGACACATCAACACCTTCAGACATGATCAATCTATCACTGAAACACCTTCAGACATGATCAATCTATCACTGAAACACCTTCAGACATGATCAGTCTATCACTGAAACACCTTCAGACATGATCAATCTATCACTGAAACACCTTCAGACATGATCAATCTATCACTGAAACACCTTCAGACATGATCAATCTATCACTGAAACACCTTCAGACATGACCAATCTATCACTGAAACACCTTCAGACATGACCAATCTATCACTGAAACACCTTCAGACATGATCAATCTATCACTGAAACACCTTCAGACATGATCAATCTATCACTGAAACACCTTCAGACATGATCAATCTATCACTGAAACCTGTTGCCTTGTGATCATTCTGTGTTGAATGTTGAATTATTTTGACATTTTCTCTGTGAATCCAAACTGTTTCTGTTTCTGGCAATCCAATAAAATATACTGGCTTCATTTTGAGAAGTTGATGAATGCTTCCATGATCTAAGATGTTTCTGTATAAAAGTTTAAACTCACCGTTAACTCAAACTACTAAACTAGAAAACTATTATTAGTCAATATGATCAATTATTAGTGATGATCAGATGAATTTGGTTTTGCCAAAAGGAAAGTTTTCATTCTATCAATGTTCAAATGTCTCTCAGGAAAGTTGTTGTGAAATGTCCTGGTCATTCTGTCTCACAGCATTGTGGGTAGTGACCTCCAGGTGGCGCCATGCTGGACCTGCTGCTGGTAAGACTGAGACTTAAAACGTATTCAGACGTTTTCGCCGCTGAGGTGGCGGTGGGAAGCTGGGCGGCGGCGGAGGTGCTGAAGGCTTCGTTACCACCAGGACACGTGGTCAGTCACTCCTCCCCCCCTAACCCCTGATGACCCTCATAACCCCTGATGACCCCTGATGACCCCATGAGCTCCAGCGTGATGCTGTGATAGGTACAGTGAGTCTGGGTTTCTGTGGCTCTCCCAGTACAGAGCATCCTCTAGGGGACTATGGTTACCATGGTGACGTGTCTAGGTCCATGATCCCAGTACGGAGCATCCTCTAGGGGACTATGGTTACCATGGTGATGTGTCTAGGTCCATGATCCCAGTACAGAGCATCCTCTAGAGCAGTTGTTCTCAAACCTTTTGTCGGGCCCTCCTTGAACATTAGAAAGAATTCTGGCCCCATCATCAATTGATACTCTTTCTATGAATGCTAATCATTAATATTGGAAAATATTGGTAGTTAATTATGTTGAATAATCATGTTGTTCCTTCCTGTTCCTTTCTGTATGTTTTTAGAGATGTAAAAAAATAAAACATGAGTCAGTTTGCTTCTCATCTTTAACCCTGTTACAGTTCATCTCCACTAGGAAGCTGAGTACCAGGCCGAGTACCAAGCTGAGTACCAGGTCTAGTACCAGGCCTAGAGCCTAGTACCAAGCCGAGTACCAACACGCTGTTTGTGTTTATTGTTCCCCCATGAAACAGATTTCTTCAAATTTCCTTTCCACTGTTTTTTCCCCTCAGTTTATCTCCTGCGCCCTCTTGCTGTACCTTGCCGCCCCCCCCTAGGGTTGCGCCCCACACTTTGAGAACCACTGCTCTAGCGGATTATGGCTACCATGGCTATCTATCTATCTGGCTACCTACCTGTCTTCCTCTCTGTATGTGTCTATACCTGTCTGTCCACCTGTCTGTCCTACCATGGCGGTTCCAGTAGTGTTGTATGGTTCAAGGTTCAAGGTTTTTTATTATCATATGCACAAACATTCACAAAAAAGCAAAGTTGGCAATGAAATTCTTATGCCTCTCTGGCACCCTACGCTAGTGCTAAGAACAAATATAAACAAATATAACAAATATAAAAAAAAATATATAACAAATATAAAAGTACAAAGTTATAAAAGTATAAAAGTACAAAGTTATAAAAAGTACAAAAGTTATAAATTATAAAGTGTAGCAGAGTGTAAGGTGTCCTAGAAGTAAAGTGGCCTGTTGTGCGTGGGGGGGGGGGGCTCAGGGTGGGTTAGGGAGGGGGGGGGGGGGCTCAGGTGTGTTTGTTCAGGAGCCTGATGGCCTGTGGGAAAAAACTGTCTTTGAATCTGGTGGTGCGAGTCCGGATGCTACGAAACCGTCTGCCTGAGGGCAGCAGGCAGAACAGCTTGTGGCTGGGGTGGAAAGGATCCTTAAGGATCTTGCTGGACAGAAGTCCAGTGGGTTCAGATCTGTTCAGATGTTGAGCGTTTCCACGAATTGATCGATTGATTCGATGCTTTTACTGGTTCTTTAACCGTTACAAATGAGAGGAGGTCAAAGGTCACAAGGCTGCTTCTGGCTCATCTGATTGGCCAGTTGAGACAGGAAATATGACCCTGACACTCCTCCACCCCACTTAACCCTGGGAGTGTGTACCTGACAGTTGTCTCAGTCTTCTTCCTGCAGGTGTTTCCTCATCATGTCTCTAAGTTCTCCCAGGTACAGCGCCCCCCTCCCCCCTCCCTCTGCAGGGTGGTTCGTTTCAGCTCTCGTCCTCCGCCTCCCCCGCCTGGACGCAGTGGTACCGCCCACCAAACAATACATAACCCAATAGGAAGGCTGGAGAGACACAGACCATGTCCACTTACAACACACCTGACATCAGTATATCAAAACGTGTGTGTGTGTGGGGGTTTATTAGTGAGGTGGTCAAGACCAGAACCAGCTAGAACCAGTTGACTGTCTGAACCAGGTTGTTGTGGTGTGTCTGTAGATCATCCAGTAACTATTTGAATTTTTGATTAGACTTTTACTTTTTAGTTATTTTTATTATTTGCAATATTTTGGCACCATAGGAATGCATTGTAAAAAGCTTTTTCTTATGCTGCAGCTCAAATTGCCGTGAGCTGGAATAAGATAAAACCATGAAACTTGGCCCAATAACTGGAAATGATGTGCAAATGTTTCCCAAGAAACATGATCCCAATCGGCCAGATGGTGGCGCTGTAATTAAGGCCCATTTTGGAAAGGCCACGCCCCTCACACCGTGACTCCGATTGACTTGAAATTTGACACACAAGTCCAGCTCAACATGTTCTACAAAAAAGCCTCAAGAACCACTAAAGTTCGCCTGACTAGATTTTCCGCCATTCCGCCATTTTGATTTTTTTGAAAAGCACATTTTTGACATCTCCTCCTAAACCGTAGGTCCGATTGCTACCAAATTTTCTGTGGATCATTATTGGACCAAGCTTAGCAACATCCATGTAAAGCTTGCTGATATCTTATTTAGTTGTCAAGATATTGACCAATGAACTTCAAAAAGGGCGTGGCTCAGCACATAAATAGACCAAAGTCTATTTGTCAACAACTGTCAACAACTGTTGTGCCAATCATCAATCAACTTGCAGGATATGTCCACATAATTACCTGAAACATACCCTGAAAGTTTCATTGAAATCGAGCACTAGGGGGCGCTACAGATGCAAAAAATGGGCGTGGCATAACACAAATCAGACTATAAATCAGAAACTGTTTGTGCAATTGTAACGGAGTTAAAAATGCACCTTTTAATAATTCTTATTTTCAATTTATGTTTGTGAATTTTATCTTTATGTGTTATTCTTATTTACTGTTATTTTTATTGTTTTCTATAAAAATTACTTTCTTGAACGTCGTGCTTCCCTTCTGCACTTCCGGGGTTTCCGTAGCTTCCCCCCGTCTGCCTCTCACAGTGCCGTTTGCATTGTAGAGGGTAGGTTGTGTGGAAACGCTGCTGCGCTATTTTATTGTTTTCTTTGGAAATTGAACCATTAATGTTGTAAACCTTTGGTGCATATTGTTTAATGTTGATACTGTTACGTTACCCAGTAGTTTTGTTTTGGTTCTGACCGCTAATATAAGTTTTGCAGATGTCTTCATTTTACTATTTTTTTAGCGCCATTTGTATTACGGCACGCTGCCCTGTTATGTGGCTAATGTAGCGCTGCAGACTATGCTAGCATCATTATTTAGTTTAATCCTGTTATGTTGCATGTGTCGGAACAGATGTATGAAGAAAAAAAGGGAAAAGAAGCCAATTGATTGTTTGACATTGTCTTCTACAGGTATGTGTTTCCCTTTGTTAAATTATATATTTTCGTTGTCTCTGTTTAGTCACCCTACCCCACGCGTCATTTTACTTTGCTCACCAGGTGTCACTGTTTTCTCTGTTCTCATAATTTAGGTTGAATGTTTTACTGTCAGTTTTGGTAGCTTCCCCCCTGTCTGTCTAGACCAGACCTGGGCATTGTACGGCCCACGGGCCACATCCGGCCCTTTGGCTGTCCCTGACCGGCCCGCGAGAGGTCAATGGTAAATTAGGAATCAAACATAAAAAGGTGTACATCATGCACGCAATACAACTGAGCATTGCTTTTATTTTGAAGGCGTCTGCTATTTTCTTAATTTAAGTACGTCCGTGCGTGTGGGCGTGCTTGCGAGCGTGCCTGCCAGCGTATGCGGCTGATGCGGCTTCACTGTGTTTTGGCCGTTTTGGCAAACAGACGTTTCCGAGAGATGTGAGTTAGCTGTTAGCTAGGGCTGTTAGCCCTCAAAATGTCAGCTCATGGTAAAAAAAGAAAGATTAATACAGAATGTAGAGTTTTTAACAAAACATGGACTTCTAAATATTTATTTACTGAAGTCAAAGGTAAAGCCGTGTGCTTAGTTTGTGGAGAACAGGTTCCTGTGTTTAAGGATTACAATTTGAATCGCCATTACGCGACTAAACACGCAGAGAAATACAAGAACCTGACTGATGCAGAGCGGGAACGGACATCTGAAGCTTTGCTAGCTACACTGCAAAATCAACAAGGACTTTTTACCAAGCTTCACACATCCAGGAATGAAGCAGTCAAAACCAGCTTTGTGATATCCCACAAAATCGCTAAAAACAGTAAGCCATTCTCTGACGGGGAGTTTATCAAAGAGTGTTTGGTGGACTCTGCAGCGCTAATATGCCCTGAGAAAAAACAAGCATTTGAGAATGTGCCCCTCTCCAGGCGGACCGTAACGAGAAGGATCGAGGACATCGCGGGAAATCTTGAGCTTCAGCTGAAAAACAAAATGGACAATTTTGACTCTTTCTCCTTAGCTCTGGACGAGAGCTGTGATGTCAGCGACACAGCCCAGTTACTTATCTTTGTACATGGGATAATGAAAGACTTTGAGATTACGGAGGAGCTGGCAGCAATGCAGTCAATGAAAGGGACGACGACGGGGAGTGATTTGTTCACGGAGGTAAATGCATGCTTGGACAAGCTGGGACTGAAATGGGACAAACTGGCAGGAAAAAATGTCGGACTTTTGAAGCGGATGCAAGATAAAGTGACTGAAATGAACCCTGAACAGAAATTGGTATTTTTGCATTGTATTATACATCAGGAGGTGTTGTGTAAGTCAGTGCTAAAAGTTAACCATGTTGTTGATGTTGTGTCTAAAATAGTTAACTTCATCAGGGCAAGAGCATTGAATCACAGACAGTTTGTTGCACTTTTGGAGGCAGCATGAGACTGAACACGGTGACATAGGCTACTACACAGCTGTCAGATGGCTCAGCCTGGGCAAAGTGCTTAAAAGGAGTATGGGACCTGAGAGCTGAGATTCGAGAGTTTTGTGAGAAGAAAGGCAAGGACATCCCAGAGCTCTCAGATGCAGACTGGATGGCCGATCTTGCATTTGCCGTTGATGTGACTGCACTAATGAATGAACTAAATACCAAACTGCAAAACAAGGGACTCTTTGCACATGAAATGTACAGTCTGGTGAAGGCCTTCATGAGAAAATTGCAGTTGCTTTCTTTTTTTTTCTTCTCTCTAAGAGGAGAACTTTCCACACGAGGAGGCATGCTCAGAAGATGTTGGTTCTCTTTGGATCTACCTACATATGTGAACAAACATTCTCAGTGATGAAGTTTAACAAATCCAGATACAGATCCTCTCTCACTGATGATCACCTGTCAGCTGTCCTTCGCATATGCACCTCAGACATTCAACCTGACTTCAGTGCACTTGTTCAAGCCCAACAAAGACTTGATTTCTCTCACTGAACAAGAAAAAAAGAACTGAAAAAAAGCACTTGGACTATAAACAAAAGAGCAAAAGCACTTGTTACTTTTTTGTATTAAGTTAATGTTGGTCTTTGAAATACTGCAAAAACATGCTCATTTTCAAAATTGTTTTTGTGAATGTTGATGAAATAGTGATATAATGTTGGCGTTTTTACTATGCCTGCTCCACATTTTCATAGCCTAATTGTAACATCTAATCTTATCAAAACCACACAATTTACTGCTTTTTATAAAGAAATAAAATTAATATTGAGCAGAATTGAGTTCAGCTTATTGGTCCGGCCCTCCACAAAAGTCTCAGTTTCTCATGTGGCCCCTTGGGAAAAATAATTGCCCACCCCTGGTCTAGACAGTGCCGCTTGCATTATAGAGGATGTATGAAGAAAAAAAGGGAAAAGAAGCCAATTGATTGTTTGACATTGTCTTCTACAGAGAATAAAACCTGGGAGAACAACTTTATTGAGTCGTCCTTTGTAGCCTAACCAAGTCTGTTACACAATCATTACAAAACTTGCAGGATATGTTTCATAACAATGTTGAACCACGTGTGTAAAACTGTTATGAATAAAAAACAAACCACTACTTCTGCTACTTCAACTATTACTAGTGCTGCTACTACATTTTACTGCTTGTGCTTATACTACTGCTACTACTTCTGCTACTACTACTTCAGCTACTACTACTACTGCTTCTGCCATTACTTCTGCTTTTACTACTTCTACGATTTCTTAACACAGAATCTTCCTAACTAAATTGACTTTTTAAAAAACACTTTTAAGCTAAAACACAAATTTTCTTAAGAAAATTTGACCTTTTCTAGTTTAGTTACTGTTAACATGGGACTACTAGCCACTGCTAACGCTATCTTCTACTAGATACGTTAGCTAGTGTGCTAACCAGATGTGTTAACAAGACAGTGATGGTTAGCTGACCAGATACTATGGTTAGCTAGTGTTGGAAACTCTTGAGGCTCTGCACTGGCTCTGAGTCCTGTGTCTCTGTCCCGTGATTGAAGGTTGTCAAGCACGAGCTCGGAGAACAAAGTGACAACAACAAGCAATTTGCGTGTCAGCAAGGTTCTGAGTTTATTCACACTTGCAGAAAAAGAAAGAAAGAAGTCTTTATTCGCAACATCGAACACATGCAGGGGCGAAGTGGCCGCCAACACAACACAACACACACATGCAGGGTAGAGTGTCCGAGTTGAATGAGAGTACTGCTTTTAACCCATCCCCGCCGACCTTCCTCCCAGGACAGCCAGGGAGCAGTGGGCAGCCGCCAACACCAGCGCCCGGGGACCAATTCCAGATGTACGTCGCCGTCTTTGTCAGGGACAGGACAGGATATTGCATGTTTTTAGATAGGGTTCTTTTTACAGGAGGAGACCCACGTGAGCACGGAGAGAACATGCAAACTCCACACAGAAAGGCCCGGGAGATAACCCACCTGGGCACCCCAGACTCAACAGCGCCCCAGGCGGGAATCGAACCCAGGACCTTCTTGCTGTGAGGCAGCAGTGCAAGCACTGCGCCACCGTGCCACACGGGGTTATATAGAGTTGAACACACAACTTTCATAACTGATTCTTCAGAACAGGATATGGAGCAATCGTGCAGGCGGGGGTCTTAACCCGCAATTCTGAGAATCCCTGTACCTGTCTGAGTCTGCTCACCACAGCGTCCTGTGATGGCAGACTTTCAATAATCTGCACAGTAACATCAAAATATTAATAGAATGCAAGTAAGCTATATTCGAGGGTCAAAAGTTCAGAGGATGTGTTTAGAAATGTTTAATATCCAACAGCTAGCTAACAAGCTACATGATCTAAACACTAATCAATCAGATGTATCAGTGATGAAATGATCAGTTCAGTAGAAACAGACAGAAATGAACCATGAAGATTCAATTCTGTTGAGACAGAAACACAATCAGCTGATCACAGAGGATCCAACATGGCCGCCAAGATGTTCATTAATCACTTAAACATTCTGGACTGGAGAATCTGTGTAGGAGGAGGGATCACCTCCCTTGCTCCTCTCTCTCTCCAGTCTGGAGTACAGAACTGGATATCATGACACCTCAGGATGGAAGTCACTCACACTGACACACTGGCTGACTGCTGAATCCTCCACGTTCAAGTGTCAGAACATCACATAAACATACAGCTACTAAAACTGTTCATCAGTGTGTTTATGAATGTGTGTGTGTTGTCTTGCTCTACTCACCCCCTGGTCTCTACTATTTTCTCCGTCAGTTAGTGTGTGTGTATTGGTAAATGTGTGTATTAGTGTGTATGTGTCAACATTGACAAGTCTAAACCCGCCCCCCTCTGATGGTCCTGATAGGAGGAGAGGAGTGATTGACACCAGGTGGGGCGGGGTTAAAAAAAACAGCCAAAACAAACTTGAGGAAAGAACATTTAATAACTGATGAAATATTACATACAACTAGTAGTATTAACTAGTAGTGATAACTAGTAGTGATAACCAATAGTATTAACTAGTAGTGATACTAATTTAACTAATGGAACAAGACATCCTGTCTTTGAATACAATTAATTAAAACAACATGAGTTTATCAGGCCCCGCCCCTCTCTGGTGTCCAGTTTATCAGGCTCCGCCCCTCTCTGGTGTCCAGTTCAGCAAACCTTTCTCAGTCTGTCTGTCTGTCTGTCTGTCTTTCTGTCAGTCTGTCTGTCTCGCTCTCAGCCTGTCTGTCTCTCAGTCTGTCTCTATGTGTAAACAGGTTAGTTGTAGAGGAGGATTCATCTTGGTCATGAAGTCTCTCTCTCCTCGGCTGAACCGCCTCACATCTGGAACAAACATCATCATCATCATCATCATCATCATTTCCATTCTTGTACTGATTCTAAGAGGAACAAACAGGGGAGGGTTGTGAAAACCTGACTGACCTGTCCCACCTGTCCCTGTGTGTGTGTGTGTGTGTGCAGTCACCCTCTGTGCGCTGTGTGTGTGTGTGTAGTCACCCTCTGTGCGCTGTGTGTGTGTGTGCGTGTGTAGTCACCCTCTGTGCACTGTGTGTGTGTGTGTGTGTAGTCACCCTCTGTGCACTGTGTGTGTGTGTGTGTGTGTGTGTGTGTGCGTGTAGTCACCCTCTGTGCGCTGTGTGTGTGTGTGTATCCGGCAGGTGAGAGAGAGCAGGCGACACACAGCATCACTGCTACACACACACTGCAGGAACTGGAGGAGAGGATCATCAGAGCCTGAATCACACACCTAACACACACAAAACTGTTATTAGCAGTAGTACTAGTAGTACTAGTAGTAGTATTACTATTTAGTCCAGGACTCAGAACCTAGTTAACCCAGGACCTAGTTAGTCCAGGACCTAGAACCCAGTTAATCCAGGACCTAGAGCCTAGTTAGTCCAGGACCTAGAGCCTAGTTAATCCAGGACCAAGAACCTAGTTAATCCAGGAACTAGAACCTAGTTAATCCAGGACCTAGACCCCAATTAGTCCAGAACCTAGAGCGTAGTTAGTCCAGGACCTAGAGCCTAGTTAGTCCAGGACCTAGAACCTAGTTAGTCCAGGACCTAAAACCTAGAACCTAGTTAATCCAGGACCTAGACCCCAGTTAGTCCAGGACCTAGAGCCTAGTTAGTCCAGGACCAAGAACCTAGTTAATCCAGGAACTAGAACCTAATTAATCCAGGACCTAGACCCAGTTAGTCCAGAATTTAGAGCCTAGTTAGTCCAGGACCTAGAGCCTAGTTAGTCCAGGACCTAGAACCTAGTTAATCCAGGACCTAGACCCCAGTTAGTCCAGGACCTAGAGCCTAGTTAGTCCAGGACCTAGAGCCTAGTTAGTCCAGGACGAAGAACCTAGTTAATCCAGGAACTAGAACCTAGTTAATCCAGGACCTAGACCCAGTTAGTCCAGAACCTAGAGCCTAGTTAGTCCAGGACCTAGAACCTAGTTAGTCCAGGACCAATAACCTAGTTAATCCAGGAACTAGAACCTAGTTAATCCAGGACCTAGACCCAGTTAGTCCAGAACCTAGAGCCTAGTTAGTCCAGGACCTAGAGCCTAGTTAGTCCAGGACCTAGAACCTAGTTAGTCCAGGACCTAGAACCTAGTTAATCCAGGACCTAGAGCCTAGTTAGTCCAGGACCTAGAGCCCAGTTAGTCCAGGACCTAGAACCCAGTTAACTATCTGAACAGGAAGCTGTACTGTTTGGTGTACAGAGGAAGTGATGAAACAAGAAGAGTTGCTGACCAGGCTCCGCCCCCGGGTGTAGACACGGATATGACCTCTGACCCTCAGCGCTCTCTGTATTCCCTCCCACTGAGAATCAGCCAATCCCAGCAGAGGACGCACCAGCGGACAGGAAAACCAAATATGGGCTTCCCCTGTTCCATCCTCCACCACCAGCCTGCAACACACACACACACACACACACAGAGAAGGAGTAGAAATGAGAGGAGTAGAGGAGTAGAGGAGAGAGGAAAGGAGGAGAAGAGCGGAGAGGAGAGGAGGAGAGGAGTCTTACTTGGCTTTAGCCTGGAAGACAGACGAGGTCGAGCCACATTGAGGAGAACTGGAACAACCAGACTGGAGAGAGAGACATTCTTTAATGAACTTTACTTAAAAACATTAAAAAGGACAGTGACACACACACACACACACACACCTGAACCCTCCACCTGAACCCTCCACCTGAACCTGAACCCTCCACCTGAACCTGAACACTCCACCTGAATCTGAACACTCCACCTGAATCTGAACCCTCCACCTGAACCTGAACCCTCCACCTGAACCTAAACCCTCCACCTGAACCTGAACCCTCCACCTGAACCTAAACCCTCCACCTGAACCCTCCACCTGAACCTGAACACTCCACCTGAACCCTCCACCTGAACCTGAACCACCAATCTGAATGCTCCACCTGAACCCTCCACCTGAACCTAAACCCTCCACCTGAACCTGAACACTCCACCTGAACCCTCCACCTGAACCTAACCCTCCACCTGAACCCTTCACCTGAACCTAACCCTCCACCTGAACCTGAACCCTTCACCTGAACCCTCCACCTGAACCTGAACCCTGCACCTGAACCACCAACCTGAACCCTCCACCTGAACCTGAACCACCAACCTAAACCCTCCACCTGAACCTGAACCACCAACCTAAACCCTCCCCCTGAACCTGAACCCTCCACCTGACCCTGAACCCCGTACCTGAACCTGAACCCTCCACCTGAACCCTCCACCTGAACCTGAACACTCCACCTGAACCTGAACACTCCACCTGAATCTGAACACTCCACCTGAACCTGAACCCTCCACCTGAATCTGAACCCTCCACCTGAACCTGAACCCTCCACCTGAACCTAAACCCTCCACCTGAACCTGAACCCTCCACCTGAACCTAAACCCTCCACCTGAACCTGAACACTCCACCTGAACCTGAACCACCAATCTGAATGCTCCACCTGAACCTGAACCCTCCACCTGAACCTAAACCCTCCACCTGAACCTAAACCCTCCACCTGAACCTGAACACTCCACCTGAACCCTCCACCTGAACCTAAACCCTCCACCTGAACCCTTCACCTGAACCTGAACCCTGCACCTGAACCACCAACCTGAACCCTCCACCTGAACCACCAACCTGAACCTGAACCCGCCACCTGAACCTGAACCACCAACCTAAACCCTCCACCTGAACCTGAACCACCAACCTAAACCCTCCCCCTGAACCTGAACCCTCCACCTGACCCTGAACCCCGTACCTGAACCTGAACCCTCCACCTGACCCTGAACCCTCACCCTGAACCCCGTACCTGAACCCCGTACCTGAACCTGAACCCTCCACCTCCACCTGAACCCTGCACCCACACAAAAGCACTCTGAGTAAATACACATAGTCCACAGAGAAAACAAAGTCCAGATAAGTCCAACATGTCCCTGACAGACAGACAGCCTGTGTGTTAGTGTGTGTGTGTGTGTGTTAGTGTGTGTGTGTGTTAGTGTATGTCTAACCTGTCTATAGATGCTACTACACAGTGAGCAGCTCCACTGCAGCTGCAGGAAGAGAACACACACCACATGACCTCTGACCCGACCCACAATGCACCTCTTATCCCCACACAATGTCCACTGGCCAAGGTGCATCATGGGAGCAGTAGGTTGGGCAGGGCTAAAGAAAAAAAATGGAGGCGTCCCTTAGCTAGTATCTATTACTGACGAAAAGTTACTCTTTAAGTTACTTCTGTTTAGTTACTTTAGTCAGACAGAAAAACTGTTAACAACAGACAGACAGACACACAGACAGACAGGTTACCATGTGTCTCCCAGTGTGGTGATGGTTACTGAACTGACAGGCACAGAACTGCAATACACACTTCCTGACCTGCAACACACACACACACACACACACACACACACACACACACACGGAAGAGTAGGTTAAATATCACTAAGCTACAGGATCAGACATATATATATATGTGTGTGTGTGTGTGTGTGTGCGTGCGCCACCTGGACAGCCTGCGTTGGAAGGCAGACAGTAGCAGTGTGTTGCCAGGCAACAGGCCAGGTGGGTAGGGGGTGTGGCTTAGGTCCAGGTAGACTTGAAGGCTCCTCCCAATGTGGTCACACACTGTCAGACGCACACCTACACACACACACACACACACAGAAGAGTAGGTTAAATATCACTAAACCACAGGATCAGACAGACAGGGTGTGTGTGTGTGTTTCTTGTTTCTAACTAGTGTGTGTGTTTCTTGTTTCTTACTCGTGTGTGTTTCTTGTTTCTTACTCGTGTGTGTTTCTTGTTTCTTACTAGTGTGTGTGTTTCTTGTTTCTTACTAGTGTGTGTTTCTTGTTTCTAACTAGTGTGTGTGTTTCTTGTTTCTTACTCGTGTGTGTTTCTTGTTTCTTACTAGTGTGTGTTTCTTGTTTCTTACTAGTGTGTGTGTTTCTTGTTTCTTACTAGTGTGTGTTTCTTGTTTCTTACTAGTGTGTGTGTTTCTTGTTTCTTACTAGTGTGTGTTTCTTGTTTCTAACTAGTGTGTGTGTTTCTTGTTTCTTACTAGTGTGTGTGTTTCTTGTTTCTTACTAGTGTGTGTTTCTTGTTTCTTACTAGTGTGTGTTTCTTGTTTATTACTAGTGTGTGTGTTTCTTGTTTCTTACTCGTGTGTGTTTCTTGTTTCTTACTAGTGTGTGTGTTTCTTGTTTCTTACTCGTGTGTGTTTCTTGTTTCTAACTAGTGTGTGTGTTTCTTGTTTCTTACTAGTGTGTGTTTATTACTAGTGTGTGTGTTTCTTGTTTCTTACTAGTGTGTGTGTTTCTTGTTTCTTACTCGTGTGTGTTTCTTGTTTCTTACTAGTGTGTGTTTATTACTAGTGTGTGTGTTTCTTGTTTCTAACTAGTGTGTGTTTCTTGTTTCTAACTAGTGTGTGTTTATTACTAGTGTGTGTGTTTCTTGTTTCTAAATAGTGTGTGTTTCTTGTTTCTTACTAGTGTGTGTTTCTTGTTTCTAACTAGTGTGTGTTTCTTGTTTCTTACTAGTGTGTGTTTCTTGTTTCTTACTAGTGTGTGTGTTTCTTGTTTATTACTAGTGTGTGTGTTTCTTGTTTCTTACTAGTGTGTGTGTTTCTTGTTTCTTACTAGTGTGTGTTTCTTGTTTCTTACTAGTGTGTGTTTCTTGTTTCTTACTAGTGTGTGTGTTTCTTGTTTATTACTAGTGTGTGTGTTTCTTGTTTCTTACTAGTGTGTGTTTCTTGTTTCTTACTAGTGTGTGTGTTTCTTGTTTCTTACTAGTGTGTGTGTTTCTTGTTTCTTACTCGTGTGTGTGTTTCTTGTTTCTTACTAGTGTGTGTTTCTTGTTTCTTACTAGTGTGTGTTTCTTGTTTCTAACTAGTGTGTGTTTCTTGTTTCTTACTAGTGTGTGTGTTTCTTGTTTCTTACTAGTGTGTGTGTTTCTTGTTTCTTACTCGTGTGTGTGTTTCTTGTTTCTTACTAGTGTGTTTCTTGTTTCTAACTAGTGTGTGTTTCTTGTTTCTTACTAGTGTGTGTGTTTCTTGTTTCTTACTAGTGTGTGTTTCTTGTTTCTTACTAGTGTGTGTGTTTCTTGTTTCTTACTAGTGTGTGTTTCTTGTTTCTTACTAGTGTGTGTTTCTTGTTTATTACTAGTGTGTGTGTTTCTTGTTTCTTACTAGTGTGTGTTTCTTGTTTCTTACTAGTGTGTGTGTTTCTTGTTTCTTACTAGTGTGTGTTTCTTGTTTCTAACTAGTGTGTGTGTTTCTTGTTTCTAACTAGTGTGTGTGTTTCTTGTTTCTTACTAGTGTGTGTTTCTTGTTTCTTACTAGTGTGTGTGTTTCTTGTTTCTTACTAGTGTGTGTGTTTCTTGTTTCTTACTAGTGTGTGTTTCTTGTTTCTAACTAGTGTGTGTGTTTCTTGTTTATTACTAGTGTGTGTGTTTCTTGTTTCTTACTCGTGTGTGTTTCTTGTTTCTTACTAGTGTGTGTTTCTTGTTTATTACTAGTGTGTGTGTTTCTTGTTTCTTACTCGTGTGTGTTTCTTGTTTCTAACTAGTGTGTGTGTTTCTTGTTTCTAACTAGTGTGTGTGTTTCTTGTTTCTAACTAGTGTGTTTCTTGTTTCTAACTAGTGTGTGTTTATTACTAGTGTGTGTGTTTCTTGTTTCTAACTAGTGTGTGTTTCTTACTAGTGTGTGTGTTTCTTGTTTCTTACTAGTGTGTGTGTTTCTTACTAGTGTGTGTTTCTTGTTTCTTACTCGTGTGTGTGTTTCTTACTAGTGTGTGTTTCTTACTAGTGTGTTTCTTGTTTCTTACTCGTGTGTGTGTTTCTTACTCGTGTGTGTTTCTTGTTTCTTACTAGTGTGTGTGTTTCTTACTAGTGTGTGTTTCTTGTTTCTTACTCGTGTGTGTGTTTCTTACTCGTGTGTGTTTCTTGTTTCTTACTAGTGTGTGTTTCTTGTTTCTTACTAGTGTGTGTTTCTTGTTTATTACTAGTGTGTGTGTTTCTTGTTTCTTACTCGTGTGTGTTTCTTGTTTCTTACTAGTGTGTGTTTCTTGTTTCTTACTAGTGTGTGTTTCTTGTTTCTTACTAGTGTGTGTGTTTCTTGTTTCTTACTCGTGTGTGTTTCTTGTTTCTTACTAGTGTGTGTTTCTTGTTTATTACTAGTGTGTGTGTTTCTTGTTTCTTACTCGTGTGTGTTTCTTGTTTCTAACTAGTGTGTGTGTTTCTTGTTTATTACTAGTGTGTTTCTTGTTTCTAACTAGTGTGTGTTTATTACTAGTGTGTGTGTTTCTTGTTTCTTACTAGTGTGTGTTTCTTGTTTCTAACTAGTGTGTGTTTCTTGTTTCTTACTAGTGTGTGTGTTTCTTGTTTCTTACTCGTGTGTGTTTCTTGTTTCTTACTAGTGTGTGTGTTTCTTGTTTCTAACTAGTGTGTTTCTTGTTTCTAACTAGTGTGTGTTTATTACTAGTGTGTGTGTTTCTTGTTTCTTACTAGTGTGTGTTTCTTGTTTCTAACTAGTGTGTGTTTCTTGTTTCTTACTAGTGTGTGTGTTTCTTGTTTCTTACTCGTGTGTGTTTCTTGTTTCTTACTAGTGTGTGTGTTTCTTGTTTCTTACTAGTGTGTGTTTCTTGTTTCTTACTAGTGTGTGTGTTTCTTGTTTCTTACTCGTGTGTGTTTCTTGTTTCTTACTAGTGTGTGTGTTTCTTGTTTCTTACTAGTGTGTGTTTCTTGTTTCTAACTAGTGTGTGTGTTTCTTGTTTCTAACTAGTGTGTGTGTTTCTTGTTTCTTACTCGTGTGTGTGTTTCTTGTTTCTTACTAGTGTGTGTGTTTCTTGTTTCTTACTCGTGTGTGTTTCTTGTTTCTTACTAGTGTGTGTGTTTCTTGTTTCTTACTAGTGTGTGTTTCTTGTTTCTTACTAGTGTGTGTGTTTCTTGTTTCTTACTCGTGTGTGTTTCTTGTTTCTTACTAGTGTGTGTGTTTCTTGTTTCTAACTAGTGTGTGTGTTTCTTGTTTCTTACTAGTGTGTGTTTCTTGTTTCTTACTAGTGTGTGTGTTTCTTGTTTCTTACTAGTGTGTGTTTCTTGTTTCTAACTAGTGTGTGTGTTTCTTGTTTCTAACTAGTGTGTGTGTTTCTTGTTTCTTACTAGTGTGTGTGTTTCTTGTTTCTTACTAGTGTGTGTGTTTCTTGTTTCTTACTCGTGTGTGTTTCTTGTTTCTTACTAGTGTGTGTGTTTCTTGTTTCTTACTAGTGTGTGTTTCTTGTTTCTAACTAGTGTGTGTGTTTCTTGTTTCTAACTAGTGTGTGTGTTTCTTGTTTCTTACTAGTGTGTGTGTTTCTTGTTTCTTACTAGTGTGTGTGTTTCTTGTTTCTTACTCGTGTGTGTTTCTTGTTTCTTACTAGTGTGTGTGTTTCTTGTTTCTTACTAGTGTGTGTTTCTTGTTTCTTACTAGTGTGTGTGTTTCTTGTTTCTTACTCGTGTGTGTTTCTTGTTTCTTACTAGTGTGTGTGTTTCTTGTTTCTTACTAGTGTGTGTGTTTCTTGTTTCTTACTAGTGTGTGTTTCTTGTTTCTTACTAGTGTGTGTGTTTCTTGTTTCTTACTCGTGTGTGTTTCTTGTTTCTTACTAGTGTGTGTGTTTCTTGTTTCTTACTAGTGTGTGTGTTTCTTGTTTCTTACTAGTGTGTGTTTCTTGTTTCTAACTAGTGTGTGTGTTTCTTGTTTCTAACTAGTGTGTGTGTTTCTTGTTTCTTACTAGTGTGTGTTTATTACTAGTGTGTGTGTTTCTTGTTTCTTACTCGTGTGTGTGTTTCTTGTTTCTTACTAGTTTGTGTTTCTTGTTTCTTACTAGTGTGTGTGTTTCTTGTTTCTTACTAGTGTGTGTTTCTTGTTTCTTACTAGTGTGTGTGTTTCTTGTTTCTTACTAGTGTGTGTTTCTTGTTTCTAACTAGTGTGTGTTTCTTGTTTCTTACTAGTGTGTGTGTTTCTTGTTTCTTACTAGTGTGTGTTTCTTGTTTCTTACTAGTGTGTGTTTCTTGTTTCTTACTAGTGTGTGTGTTTCTTGTTTCTTACTAGTGTGTGTGTTTCTTGTTTCTTACTAGTGTGTGTGTTTCTTGTTTCTTACTAGTGTGTTTCTTGTTTCTTACTCGTGTGTGTGTTTCTTGTTTCTTACTAGTGTGTGTTTCTTGTTTCTAACTAGTGTGTGTGTTTCTTGTTTCTAACTAGTGTGTGTGTTTCTTGTTTCTTACTAGTGTGTGTTTATTACTAGTGTGTGTGTTTCTTGTTTCTTACTTGTGTGTGTTTCTTGTTTCTTACTAGTGTGTGTTTCTTGTTTCTTACTAGTGTGTTTCTTGTTTCTTACTAGTGTGTGTGTTTCTTGTTTCTTACTAGTGTGTGTTTATTACTAGTGTGTGTGTTTCTTGTTTCTTACTAGTGTGTGTTTCTTGTTTCTTACTAGTGTGTGTGTTTCTTGTTTCTTACTCGTGTGTGTTTCTTGTTTCTAACTAGTGTGTGTGTTTCTTGTTTCTAACTAGTGTGTGTGTTTCTTGTTTCTTACTAGTGTGTGTTTCTTGTTTCTAACTAGTGTGTGTGTTTCTTGTTTCTAACTAGTGTGTGTGTTTCTTGTTTCTTACTAGTGTGTGTTTATTACTAGTGTGTGTGTTTCTTGTTTCTTACTTGTGTGTGTTTCTTGTTTCTTACTAGTGTGTGTTTCTTGTTTCTTACTCGTGTGTGTTTCTTACTAGTGTGTGTGTTTCTTGTTTCTTACTAGTGTGTGTTTCTTGTTTCTTACTAGTGTGTGTGTTTCTTGTTTCTTACTAGTGTGTGTGTTTCTTGTTTCTTACTCGTGTGTGTGTTTCTTGTTTCTTACTAGTGTGTGTTTCTTGTTTCTTACTAGTGTGTGTTTCTTGTTTCTAACTAGTGTGTGTTTCTTGTTTCTTACTAGTGTGTGTGTTTCTTGTTTCTTACTAGTGTGTGTGTTTCTTGTTTCTTACTCGTGTGTGTGTTTCTTGTTTCTTACTAGTGTGTTTCTTGTTTCTAACTAGTGTGTGTTTCTTGTTTCTTACTAGTGTGTGTGTTTCTTGTTTCTTACTAGTGTGTGTTTCTTGTTTCTTACTAGTGTGTGTGTTTCTTGTTTCTTACTAGTGTGTGTTTCTTGTTTCTTACTAGTGTGTGTTTCTTGTTTATTACTAGTGTGTGTGTTTCTTGTTTCTTACTAGTGTGTGTTTCTTGTTTCTTACTAGTGTGTGTGTTTCTTGTTTCTTACTAGTGTGTGTTTCTTGTTTCTTACTAGTGTGTGTGTTTCTTGTTTCTTACTAGTGTGTGTTTCTTGTTTCTAACTAGTGTGTGTGTTTCTTGTTTCTAACTAGTGTGTGTTTCTTGTTTCTTACTAGTGTGTGTTTCTTGTTTCTTACTAGTGTGTGTGTTTCTTGTTTCTTACTAGTGTGTGTTTCTTGTTTCTTACTAGTGTGTGTTTCTTGTTTCTAACTAGTGTGTGTGTTTCTTGTTTATTACTAGTGTGTGTGTTTCTTGTTTCTTACTCGTGTGTGTTTCTTGTTTCTTACTAGTGTGTGTTTCTTGTTTATTACTAGTGTGTGTGTTTCTTGTTTCTTACTCGTGTGTGTTTCTTGTTTCTAACTAGTGTGTGTGTTTCTTGTTTCTAACTAGTGTGTGTGTTTCTTGTTTCTAACTAGTGTGTTTCTTGTTTCTAACTAGTGTGTGTTTATTACTAGTGTGTGTGTTTCTTGTTTCTAACTAGTGTGTGTTTCTTACTAGTGTGTGTGTTTCTTGTTTCTTACTAGTGTGTGTGTTTCTTACTAGTGTGTGTTTCTTGTTTCTTACTCGTGTGTGTGTTTCTTACTAGTGTGTGTTTCTTACTAGTGTGTTTCTTGTTTCTTACTCGTGTGTGTGTTTCTTACTCGTGTGTGTTTCTTGTTTCTTACTAGTGTGTGTGTTTCTTACTAGTGTGTGTTTCTTGTTTCTTAATCGTGTGTGTGTTTCTTACTCGTGTGTGTTTCTTGTTTCTTACTAGTGTGTGTTTCTTGTTTCTTACTAGTGTGTGTTTCTTGTTTATTACTAGTGTGTGTGTTTCTTGTTTCTTACTCGTGTGTGTTTCTTGTTTCTTACTAGTGTGTGTTTCTTGTTTCTTACTAGTGTGTGTTTCTTGTTTCTTACTAGTGTGTGTGTTTCTTGTTTCTTACTCGTGTGTGTTTCTTGTTTCTTACTAGTGTGTGTTTCTTGTTTATTACTAGTGTGTGTGTTTCTTGTTTCTTACTCGTGTGTGTTTCTTGTTTCTAACTAGTGTGTGTGTTTCTTGTTTATTACTAGTGTGTTTCTTGTTTCTAACTAGTGTGTGTTTATTACTAGTGTGTGTGTTTCTTGTTTCTTACTAGTGTGTGTTTCTTGTTTCTAACTAGTGTGTGTTTCTTGTTTCTTACTAGTGTGTGTGTTTCTTGTTTCTTACTCGTGTGTGTTTCTTGTTTCTTACTAGTGTGTGTGTTTCTTGTTTCTAACTAGTGTGTTTCTTGTTTCTAACTAGTGTGTGTTTATTACTAGTGTGTGTGTTTCTTGTTTCTTACTAGTGTGTGTTTCTTGTTTCTAACTAGTGTGTGTTTCTTGTTTCTTACTAGTGTGTGTGTTTCTTGTTTCTTACTCGTGTGTGTTTCTTGTTTCTTACTAGTGTGTGTGTTTCTTGTTTCTTACTAGTGTGTGTTTCTTGTTTCTTACTAGTGTGTGTGTTTCTTGTTTCTTACTCGTGTGTGTTTCTTGTTTCTTACTAGTGTGTGTGTTTCTTGTTTCTTACTAGTGTGTGTTTCTTGTTTCTAACTAGTGTGTGTGTTTCTTGTTTCTAACTAGTGTGTGTGTTTCTTGTTTCTTACTCGTGTGTGTGTTTCTTGTTTCTTACTAGTGTGTGTGTTTCTTGTTTCTTACTCGTGTGTGTTTCTTGTTTCTTACTAGTGTGTGTGTTTCTTGTTTCTTACTAGTGTGTGTTTCTTGTTTCTTACTAGTGTGTGTGTTTCTTGTTTCTTACTCGTGTGTGTTTCTTGTTTCTTACTAGTGTGTGTGTTTCTTGTTTCTAACTAGTGTGTGTGTTTCTTGTTTCTTACTAGTGTGTGTTTCTTGTTTCTTACTAGTGTGTGTGTTTCTTGTTTCTTACTAGTGTGTGTTTCTTGTTTCTAACTAGTGTGTGTGTTTCTTGTTTCTAACTAGTGTGTGTGTTTCTTGTTTCTTACTAGTGTGTGTGTTTCTTGTTTCTTACTAGTGTGTGTGTTTCTTGTTTCTTACTCGTGTGTGTTTCTTGTTTCTTACTAGTGTGTGTGTTTCTTGTTTCTTACTAGTGTGTGTTTCTTGTTTCTAACTAGTGTGTGTGTTTCTTGTTTCTAACTAGTGTGTGTGTTTCTTGTTTCTTACTAGTGTGTGTGTTTCTTGTTTCTTACTAGTGTGTGTGTTTCTTGTTTCTTACTCGTGTGTGTTTCTTGTTTCTTACTAGTGTGTGTGTTTCTTGTTTCTTACTAGTGTGTGTTTCTTGTTTCTTACTAGTGTGTGTGTTTCTTGTTTCTTACTCGTGTGTGTTTCTTGTTTCTTACTAGTGTGTGTGTTTCTTGTTTCTTACTAGTGTGTGTGTTTCTTGTTTCTTACTAGTGTGTGTTTCTTGTTTCTTACTAGTGTGTGTGTTTCTTGTTTCTTACTCGTGTGTGTTTCTTGTTTCTTACTAGTGTGTGTGTTTCTTGTTTCTTACTAGTGTGTGTGTTTCTTGTTTCTTACTAGTGTGTGTTTCTTGTTTCTAACTAGTGTGTGTGTTTCTTGTTTCTAACTAGTGTGTGTGTTTCTTGTTTCTTACTAGTGTGTGTTTATTACTAGTGTGTGTGTTTCTTGTTTCTTACTCGTGTGTGTGTTTCTTGTTTCTTACTAGTTTGTGTTTCTTGTTTCTTACTAGTGTGTGTGTTTCTTGTTTCTTACTAGTGTGTGTGTTTCTTGTTTCTTACTAGTGTGTGTGTTTCTTGTTTCTTACTAGTGTGTGTTTCTTGTTTCTAACTAGTGTGTGTTTCTTGTTTCTTACTAGTGTGTGTGTTTCTTGTTTCTTACTAGTGTGTGTTTCTTGTTTCTTACTAGTGTGTGTTTCTTGTTTCTTACTAGTGTGTGTGTTTCTTGTTTCTTACTAGTGTGTGTGTTTCTTGTTTCTTACTAGTGTGTGTGTTTCTTGTTTCTTACTAGTGTGTGTTTCTTGTTTCTTACTCGTGTGTGTGTTTCTTGTTTCTTACTAGTGTGTGTTTCTTGTTTCTAACTAGTGTGTGTGTTTCTTGTTTCTAACTAGTGTGTGTGTTTCTTGTTTCTTACTAGTGTGTGTTTATTACTAGTGTGTGTGTTTCTTGTTTCTTACTTGTGTGTGTTTCTTGTTTCTTACTAGTGTGTGTTTCTTGTTTCTTACTAGTGTGTTTCTTGTTTCTTACTAGTGTGTGTGTTTCTTGTTTCTTACTAGTGTGTGTTTATTACTAGTGTGTGTGTTTCTTGTTTCTTACTAGTGTGTGTTTCTTGTTTCTTACTAGTGTGTGTGTTTCTTGTTTCTTACTCGTGTGTGTTTCTTGTTTCTAACTAGTGTGTGTGTTTCTTGTTTCTTACTAGTGTGTGTTTCTTGTTTCTAACTAGTGTGTGTGTTTCTTGTTTCTAACTAGTGTGTGTGTTTCTTGTTTCTTACTAGTGTGTGTTTATTACTAGTGTGTGTGTTTCTTGTTTCTTACTTGTGTGTGTTTCTTGTTTCTTACTAGTGTGTGTTTCTTGTTTCTTACTCGTGTGTGTTTCTTACTAGTGTGTGTGTTTCTTGTTTCTTACTAGTGTGTGTTTATTACTAGTGTGTGTGTTTCTTGTTTCTTACTTGTGTGTGTTTCTTGTTTCTTACTAGTGTGTGTTTCTTGTTTCTTACTCGTGTGTGTTTCTTACTCGTGTGTGTGTTTCTTGTTTCTTACTAGTGTGTGTTTCTTACTAGTGTGTGTTTCTTGTTTCTTACTAGTGTGTGTGTTTCTTACTAGTGTGTGTTTCTTGTTTCTTACTCGTGTGTGTGTTTCTTACTAGTGTGTGTGTTTCTTACTAGTGTGTTTCTTGTTTCTTACTCGTGTGTGTGTTTCTTACTCGTGTGTGTTTCTTGTTTCTTACTTGTGTGTGTGTGTCCAGCGTTGTTATTCTTGCTGTTCAGACTGATCCTCTGAGACACCAGACCCTGAAAACACACCAATTCTACAGATCTACACACACACACACACACACACACACACACACACACTATGAATATAAAGCTGACCTGGTTTTAACCACTAACAGACCGTAGATTCACCCTATTGGTCCAGATTAGATCCTGGTGTCTGATTGGTCACTGGTTGGTCACTGAATTGACCGATCCAGACTGAAGAGAGTAATCCAGAGGAAGCTCCTAGACCTCTTCACCTCCTCCTCCACCACACTGAGAAGAACCTGTGGTTTAGCAACTTCACCACAGGGCTTCTGGGTAACAAAGTCCTACATTACGTGCCAAGAGGCCCAGTGCAGCTTTAACTGATCACAAGACTAAACGTCCTGCTGTGAGCAAAACAAACTATATGAGACAAAACTAAAATAAAACAAAGTCTCAAACTGATGACATCACTGACAGACAGGTAGACAGGTAGACAGGCAGACAGACAATTTTGTAGGTGAACAATAGCTTACCTGCAATCCAGGACCTCAGATACAGACATGACCCTGTGTGAGAGAGACTGGAGAGACAGACAGAGTGAGACAGAGAGAGAGAGACAGACAGAGAGACAAACAGAGTGAGACAGAGAGAGACAGAGAGAGACAGAGAGAGAGAGAGAGACAGACACAGAGAGACTGGAGAGACAGACAGACAGAGAGAGAGACAGACATAGAGAGACAGACAGAGACAGACAGACATAGAGACAGACAGACAGAGAGACAGACAGACACAGAGAGACAGACAGACAGAGAGAGAGACAGACAGAGAGAGACAGACAGACAGACAGACAGGGTGTGTCTGTGTGTGTGTGAGTGTGTGTTACCTGGTTGTATTGGGGGAGGAGGAGTGGGCGTGTCATTGTGTGGAACCTCCAATCAGTGCAGACCTGGAGGGAGGGGTTAGTGTGGAGCTCCACGCCACTCCGCCCAGCAACACCACAGCCAATAAGAATGGTGGGATCCTATTGGACAGACACAGAGACCAATCAGCTGTTCGTCTACTGAAGCAGCAGTTACACCGGAACCAAAGACTAGTCTCCTCTAGCCCTGGTCAGCCTGGCAGGGATAGTCTTGGTACGGTTTGGTACAGTATGGTACAGTTTAGTACGGTACAGTTTGGTATGGTTTGGTACGGTACAGTTTGGTATGGTTTAGTACGGTTTGGTACAGTATGGTTTGGTTTTGTATGGTACAGTATGGTACGGTTTAGTACGGTACAGTTTGGTATGGTTTAGTACGGTACAGTTTGGTATGGTTTAGTACGGTTTGGTACAGTATGGTTTGGTTTTGTATGGTACAGTATGGTACGGTTTAGTACGGTACAGTTTGGTATGGTTCGGTACGGTACAGTTTGGTATGGTTAATACAGTACAGTTTGGTATGGTTTGGTACGGTACAGTTTGGTATGGTTAATACGGTACAGTTTGGTACAATATGATACAGTAGAGTACAGGATTAGGCCTGCCTGTTTGCCTTAGGAGCTGTGAGGTAATGTTGACCTTTGACCCTTGGCCCTTGGGTTACCTGGGTGTTGGCGACAACGAGTCTGTAGAAACAACCAGGATGAAGGATAGGAAACCAATGAACTGAGAGACCTACAAACAGCAAGACTACCTGGAGAGAGACAGACAGAGACAAACAGAGAGAATCAGACAGAGAGAGACAGAGAGACAGAGAGTGAGAGAGAGACAGGCAGAGAGAGAGAGAGAGAGAGAGACAGAGACAGAGAGACAGACAGACAGACCAACTCAGTAACCAGGAAACCACATCCTGCTGTGTTACCAGGGTGTGGATTGAGAGCAGGGGTGGTAAAAAGTAGAAAGTAAAGCTTCAGAAAGTAGAAATCCTAACCACGTATTTGCTCCAACCTGGCTCTTACCAAGATGAAGAGTTGTGCTAATTAGAATCACCTGGTATATGGGATGGGTGGAGGAAAAACATGGTCAGTACTTCTACTTTCTACTTCTACTTTTTACACCCCTGATTGAGAGCCAGGAGCAATCCAGCCAGTCAACTAACTACCTAACTATAACGAACTAAAACTAACTACCTAACTATAACTAACTACCATACTATAACGAACTAAAACTAACTACCTAACTATAACTAACTACCATACTATAACTAACTAAAACTAACTACCTAACTATAACTAACTACCATACTATAACTAACTACCAACATAACTATAACTAACTACCATACTATAACTAACTAAAACTAAATACCTAACTATAACACTACCTAACTAAAACTAACTATCTAACTATAACTAACAAACTAACTACCAACCTAACTAACTACCTAAATATAACTACCAACCTAACTAACTACCTAACTATAACACTACCTAACTATAACTAACTACCAACCTAACTACCTAACTATAACTAACTACCATACTATAACTAAAACTAACTACTTAACTATAACTAACTACAACTAACTACCATATTATAACTAACTACCTAACTAAAACTAACTACCATATTATAACTACCAACCTAACTACCTAACTATAACCCTACCTAACTAAACCTAACTAACTACCTAACTATAACTAACTACCATAACTAACTAAAACTAACTACTTAACTATAACTAACTACATACTATAACTAACTACCAACCTATCTAACTACCTAACTACAACACTACCTAACTAAAACTAACTACCAACCTAACTAACTACCTAACTATAACTAACTACCAACCAACTTGCCTACCTAGGTGGACAGATCAGCAGCATCTAGTGTAAGTACTAGTGTACTAGTACTTCCATCCATCAAAAGGGTCCCATTCTATTCTCAACATGTAGTTGTCTGTGTATTATGGGATGTAGCAGCCTGTGTGGCTGGTTGTGTTCTACTAGGTTAACACTGGTTACTAGGTTAGTACTGGTTACTGACCTTGGTGTTCTTCTCTCTCTCCATCTCTCTGTCCATCATTCGTCTGTTCTTCGGGTTCTGCCTCCATCTCACCACTGGACCAATCACTGCAGTTCTGACAGAGAAACAGAGCGACAGCCCCGCCTCTTCATCTTTTAAGCCAATGCCAGCATTCCTCCAGGCCACGCCTTCCTTCTGCTCCACCCTGATCACCACGGAGACGCAGGATGTAGGGTGGGAGGAGCCTTGTGTCGCCCTCTTGGCACCTTCCTCCTCCTCCTCCTCCTCCTCCTCCTCCTCTATCCTTCTCTTCTTCCTGGCAGGGTGGGGCTCCTCCTCCTCCTCTTGGTCCTTCCTCTTCTCCTCCCTCTCTCGGAGGTGTGTAACCATGGCAACAGAGGGACGCAGAATGTGAACATCATGCAGAGAAAACTGTAGGTAAACTCTGGAAAACACACACACACACACACACACACACTTTAACCTCTCAACAATTTCCATGAGTTTCAATAATATTTACCACATTTCCTAACTGCTGTCTGAGTGATCCTCATATGCAAATACAACATGTAGGTGTGTGTGTGTGTGTGTGTGTGTGTGTGTGTGTGTACCTGCAGTGCTTGTGTGTGATGTATCTTTCCTGCTCCAGGTGTTTGTAGGAGGGGAAATCTGATTGGAGGAATCGCTCCGTTACCATGGTGAACTGCTGGACACACACCAGGCAACCTGCAACACACACACACACACACACACACATACACACTCTTGAGGTTGACCTCAGTGGGGTATGTCTGTCTGTATTATTTAAGTTAATGGAATATCTTAAAATAAGTCTAGTAACAAGTGTGTGTGTGTGTGTGTGTGTGTGTGTTTCTTCTACCTATCCAGGCGGTGTTAAAGGCAGCCCTCTGACCCCCCTCCTCTTCTTCTCTGGTTTCCGTGACAACACACGCCACAGCGCCCGTCTGGTCTCTCAACTGGAGTGTGTGTTCTGAGGTGTGTGTCGGTGTGTGTGTCGGTAGCTCCAGGATTCCCACCAACACAAGGGGGCGCTGTCTGTTAGAACAAGATCAGAACAACAAGGAGGAGACAGACTGATAGGAGCAGAACAACAAGGAGGAGTCAGACTGATAGGAGCAGAACAACAAGGAGGAGTCAGACTGATAGGAGCACAACAATAAGGAGGGGTCAGACTGATAGGAGCACAACAACAAGGAGGAGTCAGACTGATAGGAGCAGAAAAACAAGGAGGAGTCAGACTGATAGGAGCAGAACAACAAGGAGTCAGACTGATAGGAGCAGAACAACAAGGAGGGGTTAGACTGATAGGAGCAGAACAACAAGGAGGAGACAGACTGATAGGAGCAGAACAACAAGGAGGAGTCAGACTGATAGGAGCAGAACAACAAGGAGGAGACAGACTGATAGGAGCAGAACAACAAGGAGGAGTCAGACTGATAGGAGCAGAACAACAAGGAGGAGACAGACTGATAGGAGCAGAACAACAAGGAGGAGTCAGACTGATAGGAGCAGAACAACAAGGAGGAGACAGACTGATAGAAGCAGAACAACAAGGAGTCAGACTGATAGGAGCACAACAACAAGGAGGAGTCAGACTGATAGGAGCAGAACAACAAGGAGGAGACAGACTGATAGGAGCAGAACAACAAGGAGGAGTCAGACTGATAGGAGCACAACAACAAGGAGGAGACAGACTGATAGGAGCAGAACAACAAGGAGGAGTCAGACTGATAGGAGCAGAACAAGGAAGAGACAGACTGATAGAAGCAGAACAACAAGGAGGAGTCAGACTGATAGGAGCACAACAACAAGGAGGAGTCAGACTGATAGGAGCACAACAACAAGGAGGGGTCAGACTGATAGGAGCAGAACAACAAGGAGGAGTCAGACTGATAGGAGCAGAACAACAAGGAGGGGTCAGACTGACAGGAGCAGAACAACAAGGAGGAGACAGACTGATAGGAGCACAACAACAAGGAGGAGTCAAACTGATAGGAGCACAACAACAAGGAGGAGACAGACTGATAGGAGCACAACAACAAGGAGGAGTCAGACTGATAGGAGCAGAACAACAAGGAGGGGTCAGACTGAGGTCAGGGTTTACCTGTGTTGTTCTCCAGGGTGGGTGTGGTGCTGGGGGTCAGAGGTCGGGGTGCGCTGGGTTCTGTAGGACCAGGCCAGCGCTGCGTTGATCTGAGTTCTGGTCAGACTGGTTCCACCAGAGGGCAGCAGAGAGTCCAGACTAACACCAGACCAACAGGCTGACTGCAGCACACACACACACTCTGCAACACACACACACTCACACACCGCCGGATCAACACAGTACTACCGAGAGACAGACAGACAGACAGACAGACAGACAGACAGAGAGACAGACAAAGAGACAGAGAGACAGACAGAGACAGACAGATAGAGACGCAGAGAGACAGACAGACAGAGAGAGAGACAGACAGAGAGACAGACAGAGAGAGAGACAGAGAGAGACAGAGAGAGAGACAGACAAAGAGACAGACAGAGAGACAGACAAAGAGACAGACAGAGAGACAGACAGAGAGACAGACAGAGAGACAGACAGACAGACAGAGAGAGAGACAGAGAGAGAGACAGGGTCAATACCAAGCCAGGTTACTCATTTTAATTGTGTGTGTGTGTGTACCTGTGTCAGTAGACAGGTATGAGGCTCGTCCAGCATCTCTGAGTAGATTTCTCTTCTTCTTCTTCTTCCTCCTCCTCCTCCTCCTCCTCCTCCTCCTCTCCACACACACTCCATCAGCTTCCACGCCAACACACACACACACTCCTCCTTCAGCAGACTGGGAACGAGGCTAGAGCGAGAGACAGGCAGAGAGTGAGACAGACAGGGAGAGAGACAGGGAGGGAGAGAGACAGGGAGAGAGAGACAGGGAGAGAGTGAGACAGGGAGAGAGACAGGGAGAGAGTGAGACAGGGAGAGAGACAGGGAGAGTGAGACAGGGAGAGAGTGAGACAGGGAGAGAGAGAGAGAGAGAGAGGGAGAGAGAGGGAGAGAGAGGGAGAGAGAGGGAGAGAGACAGGGAGAGTGAGACAGGGAGGGAGAGAGACAGGGAGAGAGAGACAGGGAGAGAGTGAGACAGGGAGAGAGACAGGGAGAGAGTGAGACAGGGAGAGAGACAGGGAGAGTGAGACAGGGAGAGAGAGAGAGGGAGAGAGAGAGGGAGAGAGACAGGGAGAGAGACAGGGAGAGTGAGACAGGGAGAGAGAGAGACAGGGACACTTTGACGCAGGTGTGATAAGCTGCTTTCTTCCCTACAGTCTCACACAGCTCTGGTTTAAAAGACAGGAAGCACCTCCTCCCTCCTCCTGCAGGAGAAACGGTCAGAGGGGGAAAGACGTACATACATTCATCGTCCCACTGGTCAGATAGAGTACTGAGGACCTGGCAGGGGCCTTCTTCTGGTCTGGCCAGCACTGTACCTCCTGGTACAGGAGGGGGGCAAGGCCTGATTGACATCTCTTCAGGATACAGACTGCTGTCGGACTGAGCTGGCAAGACACCGCCCGGCTGCTGAGGAGGGCTGGGGTATGGTCCTGGTTCAGCCTGGTGGTGGATCTGGATCTGACACCTTTCTGGTCCTGGTTCAGCCTGAGGCGGTGGATCTGGATCTGACACCTTTCTGGTCCTGGTTCAGCCTGAGGCGGTGGATCTGGATCTGACACCTTTCTACCGCTCAGTCCTGGAGCCATGGCAGGTTTTCAACCCTTCACCCATCAGGGTTGTGGTGTGCTAGAAGACTACCCTGATCTGGATGCTGTCCTGACCCTGGTGGTAGAATGAGCCCTGTACTGCTGACAGAAAAGACACAACTAGTTTCCTCACCTCCCACCATTGGCTTAAGGATTCAAATTCCCCTTTTCTGTTCCTCCATAGATCCCAAAAAAAATTCACAAAACATACTGTCCTGCAACAAGTTTACATGGAAGTGCCAGTAAGAAGTAGACTTGCTAGGTGAGAGGTGTGAATCTACAGAGGTGATGATCGGTGAAACCAACGGGGTGAAGGAAACTATTTAGCAGCCTATGACTAATCACCTGTAGATCCTATCCAGCCTGACCCTGCTATCTGCTGCCCTAACCCATGTGTACTACGAGCTACTGTCTGACTCTCCATGCATCTACTAACCCTCGCTGAGTGCTGAGCTGTGAATCTATCCAGTGTCTACTGTGTCTACTGTACTCTTCCAACCCCCCATAACAAAACATCCCAAACTGCTGCAGTGATTCTTTCAACTTCTTAAAGGTTTCCAGCCGTTCTGATCTGAAAACTGATTTCCTCTCCTGACTTCCTGTGGTGGACATGAGATGTAACGGCGACCTGCACTAACATTGGTCGATGAGAGGTGTTGACCCTTGACCCTTGACCCTAACCCTCAACCTCACTGTGTTGGAACAAAGCCCTCTTCTGTCCCTCCCACCATTCACATTAAGACTCAACAAGTTGAGGTTAGAGACAGAACAGATAGAAGAGAAACACCACGCGAGACATAAACATGATTGATTATTGATTAGTTCTCAGAGCAGTGACATGTTTTATCTTATTCAGATCAAATCAACCAGTTTCAACCTGCACCTCCTCTAACCTGCTCCCCTTCAACCTCCACCTCCTCTCCTCTAACCTGCTCCCCTTCAACATCCACCTCCTCTTCACTGACCTGCTCCCCTTCACCCTCCACCTCCTCTCCACTAACCTGCTCCCCTTCACCCTCCACCTCCTCTTCACTAACCTGCTCCCCTTCACCCTCCACCTCCTCTCCACTAACCTGCTCCCCTTCAACCTCCACCTCCACTAACCTCCTCTCCCTTCAACCTCCACCTCCTCTCCACTAACCTGCTCCCCTTCAACCTCCACCTCCTCTTCACTGACCTGCTCCCCTTCACCCTCCACCTCCTCTCCACTAACCTGCTCCCCTTCACCCTCCACCTCCTCTTCACTAACCTGCTCCCCTTCACCCTCCACCTCCTCTCCACTAACCTGCTCCCCTTCAACCTCCACCTCCTCTCCTCTAACCTGCTCCCCTTCAACATCCACCTCCTCTTCACTAACCTGCTCCCCTTCAACATCCACCTCCTCTCCACTAACCTGCTCCCCTTCAACCTCCACCTCCTCTCCTCTAACCTGCTCCCCTTCAACATCCACCTCCTCTTCACTAACCTGCTCCCCTTCAACATCCACCTCCTCTCCACTAACCTGCTCCCCTTCACCCTCCACCTCCTCTCCACTAACCTGCTCCCCTTCACCCTCCACCTCCTCTCCACTAACCTGCTCCCCTTCAACCTCCACCTCCACTAACCTCCTCTCCCTTCAACCTCCACCTCCTCTCCACTAACCTGCTCCCCTTCAACCTCCACCTCCTCTTCACTAACCTGCTCCCCTTCACCCTCCACCTCCTCTCCACTAACCTGCTCCCCTTCAACCTCCACCTCCACTAACCTGCCTCTCCCTTCAACCTCCACCTCCTCTCCACTAACCTGCTCCCCTTCACCCTCCACCTCCTCTTCACTAACCTGCTCCCCTTCACCCTCCACCTCCTCTCCACTAACCTGCTCCCCTTCAACCTCCACCTCCTCTCCACTAACCTGCTCCCCTTCAACCTCCACCTCCACTAACCTCCTCTCCCTTCAACCTCCACCTCCTCTCCACTAACCTGCTCCCCTTCAACCTCCACCTCCTCTCCACTAACCTGCTCCCCTTCAACCTCCACCTCCTCTCCACTAACCTGCTCCCCTTCAACCTCCACCTCCTCTCCACTAACCTGCTCCCCTTCAACCTCCACCTCCTCTCCACTAACCTGCTCCCCTTCACCCTCCACCTCCTCTCCACTAACCTGCTCCCCTTCAACCTCCACCTCCTCTCCACTAACCTGCTCCCCTTCAACCTCCACCTCCTCTCCACTAACCTGCTCCCCTTCAACCTCCACCTCCTCTCCACTAACCTGCTCCCCTTCAACCTCCACCTCCCTCCACTAACCTGCTCCCCCTTTAACCCTCCCCCTCCTCTCCCTAACCTCTCCCCTTTTAACCCCCCACCCCTTTCCCCTAACCCTCCTTAACCTCCCCCCCCTTTCCCCTAACCTCTCCCCTTCAACCTCCACCCCCCCCCTACCTGCTCCCCTTCAACCTCCCCCCTCCCCAACGCCCCCAAACCTCCACCCTCTCCACTAAATTTCCCCTTTAACTCCCCTCCGCTAACCCTCCCCCTTCCAAATTTACCTCCCCTCCCCTAACCTCCCCCTTTTCCCCCATCCTCCCACTAACCGCCCCTTCAATCCCTCCTCATAATGTCCCCCCCTACCCCTAAATTTTTTCAAACCCCACCTCCTAAAAACCTGTCCTTCCTCCCCTCCTCTCCACTAAAATGCCCCCAACCCCAACTCCACAACCCCCCCTTAACCCCAAACCCCCCTTAAACGCTCCCCTTCAACCTCCAAATTTCCCCCAAACCTTTTTCCCCTTCAAACCCCCATACTTTAACCCCCCCCCAAACCCCACTCCTCTCCCTAACTGCCCCCCAAACCTCCACCTTCTCCACAACCGCTTCCCCCCCTTAACCCCACCCCATTCCCAACTGTTCCCCACCCACCTCCCCCTAACCTCCCCCTTTCCCCCCACCTCCTTCCCCTCCTGCTCCCTTCAATCCAATTTCATAAATCTCCCCCTTTAATCCATTTCCCCCTCTCCCCTTAAAATTCCCCCCCCTCTCACAACCTCCCTTTAATCCCCCTTTACTACGCCCCTTCAATATCCCCTTCCCCTAACTGTCCCCTTAATACCTCCTTAAAGCTCCCTTCAACCTCAAATCCCACAAAAAACCTGTCCCTTCAAAACCCCCCTAAAAATCTCCCCACCCTCAATTTCCTAAATGCCCTTTTACCCCCTCCTTAATAATGCTCCCTTAACCCCACTTTAAACCTGAATAAACCCCCTTAATAACCCGCCCCCTTAATTAATTTCATAAGCTTTAAAACCTTTCCCCTTTTTCAATTCCCCCCCCTAAGTCCCCAAAAATCATTCCCCAACCTGCCCCTTTAAAAATAAAAAAAATTTTTTTTTTATAAAGGGTTAATATATAAAAATGTCCCCTTCAAATCCCCCTCTCCAAACTTTCCCCTTCAACCTTACCCCCCCAATTTTTCCCCCCAAACCTCCCCTCTTTAAACCCTCCCCCTTACCCCCACCCCACAATCTTCCCCCCAATCCATCCCCTTCCACTAACTGTCCCCTTCAACCCCCTTCTCCACTAATGCTTTAACCCCACCCCCCTCACTAACCTGTTTATCCCCTCCCCAATATCTGCTCCCCCCTTATTCCCCCTCCCTTCCCCTTCTCCCCTTAACCCCCCCCTCCATAAATGCCCTTAACCCTCCCCCTCCACTAAACCCCCTCCCAAAAATATCCATAATTTCCCTTAACCCCCACCTCCTTCCACTAAATGCTCCCCTTCCCCCCAACCTCCCCTCCATAACCTGTCCCCTTCAATCACCCCTTTTTAATTAAAAATTTTTTCACCCTTTTCCCCCCCTCTACTAACCTCTCCCCTTCAACCCAAATCCTCTCTAAAGTTTACCCCCAATCTCTCAAATGTCCCTTAATCACCTTCTCCCCTAACGTCCCCTTTTAAAACCTCCCATTTTAACCTGTCCCCTTCAACCCCACCCCCTCTCCCTAACCTGCTCTTAACTCCCCCTCATAATCCCTCCCCCCAACCTATTTCCCAAAATGGGGCCCCCAATCCAACTTCTCCAAAACCGCCCCCTTTTTACCCAACCCCACAAACCTGCCCCTTTTTAATACCCCCCCTAATTCCCCAATTCCCCCCCCCACAAATGCTTAAAAAAATCCTATAAGCTCCCTTCAATCCCCCCTCCCAAATTTTCCCCCCCTTAACTCCCCTTCCCAAAAACCCTCTCCTTTAAAACCCACCTCCCCTCCACTAACCGCTCCCCTTCAACCTCCACCTCCCCTAAACCTCCTCTCCCTTCAACTCCCCAATCCCTCACAAACCCGTCCCCCTTTAACCTAAAACCCCCTCTCCATAAACCCGCTCCCTTTAACCCCCCCCTCACTAACCGCTCCCCTTCAACCCCACCTCCTCTCCACTAAATGCTCCCCCTTTAATATGGCATCTATTACTTACTGCTCCCGCTTCCTAACCATGTCCCCCCCCTTTTCCTACTCGTTTCCCCACATCCTCACCATGGTCCCTGTGTCCTACCGTTTTTTAATCCTACACCATGGTCCCCGTGTCCTAATCCTGTTTCCTCTCCTACCCCATGCTCCCCTGTTTTTAATCCACACCATGCTCCGTGTCAATTTCCTGTTTCCACACCATGCTCCCTCTGTCCTACATCCTGTTTTTCCCACACCATGCTCCCCTGTCTCATCTGTTTCCCAATAAATGTTTGTCCTAATTGTTTTTAATGCAAAAATGTTTGTTAATCCTGTTTTTACCCTGTTCCTGACATCCCACACCATGCTCCCTCTGTCCTACATCCTGTTTCCTATACCATGCTTCCTGTTTCCTACATCCCACACCATGCTCCCTCTGTCCTACATCCTGTTTCCTATACCCTATACCATGCTTCCTGTGTCCTACACCATGCTCCCTCCCACACCATGCTCCTACATCCTGTTTCCTATACCCTACACCATGCTTCCTTCCTACATCATCCTGCCTCCTTCATCACAGCATACACACATTTATATACACACCAAGAAACACACACACCTCTGTCTGAGTCGCCTGGTCACATGACAGATCCACAGGTATTCAGCCACGCCCACATTCTTCTCCAGCAGTAACCGTGGCAACTCCCTGTCGCCACAGCAGCTGACGTCTGACCCCACGACCCTGCTGAAGGTCGTGACCCTCAGGCTGGAGTGCAGGCAGGCACAAAGCATGCTGGGAGTGAAGTCAAGGCAGGGCCGATACAGGAAGTGGACGTCATGAAGCTGACAGACAGATTCAATATAACTTTATTAGTACTGACGTTTAAATCTAACTTTATTGGTATTGCTGTCTGTCTGTGTCTCTGTCTGTCTGTCTCTCTCTCTGTCTGTCTGTCTGTCTCTCTCTCTCTCTCTCTCTCTGTCTGTCTCTCTGTCTCTCTCTCTGTCTGTCTCTTTGTCTGTCTGTCTCTCTGTGTGTCTCTCTCTCTGTCTGTCTGTCTGTCTCTCTGTCTGTCTCTCTCTCTGTCTGTCTCTGTCTGTCTCTCTATCTCTGTCTGTCTCTCTGTCTGTCTCTCACCTCCACAGAGTCTCCAGGTCTGAGTTTCCTCCTCAGTGCTGGTTGATAGGCCAGACACAGACCAACCTTCCTGTCAATCGTGTACAGCCCCGCCCCCTCACTCAGCACCTCTGTCACAACACCCTATCAGAGGAGAGGGGCGGAGTCAGAAGAGAACCCATGAATATACTGCAGTGTTAGTAACTCTGGTTATATTGATTATTGTGATGCCAGTATTGATTCTGATTATATTGATTATTGTGACAGTATAGCATCTGATCATATTGATTATAGTGATTATTGTGACAGTATAGCTTCTGATTATATTGATTATTGTGACACCAGTATAGCTTCTGATTATATTGATTATTGTGACAGTATAGCTTCTGATTATATTGATTATATTGATTATTGTGACACCAGTATAGCTTCTGATTATATTGATTATTGTGACAGTATAGCGTGATTATATTGATTATTGTGATGACAGTATAGCTTCTGATTATATTGATTATTGTGACAGTATAGCTTCTGATTATATTGATTATTGTGACAGTATAGCTTCTGATTATATTGATTATATTGATTATTGTGACAGTATAGCTTCTGATTATATTGATTATTGTGACACCAGTATAGCTTCTGATTATATTGATTATTGTGACAGTATAGCTTCTGATTATATTGATTATATTGATTATTGTGACAGTATAGCTTCTGATTATATTGATTATTGTGACAGTATAGCTTTTGATTATATTGATTATATTGATTATTGTGACACCAATATAGCGTCTGATTATATTGATATTGATTATTGTGACAGTATAGCTTCTGATTATATTGATTATATTGATTATTGTGACAGTATAGCTTCTGATTATATTGATTATATTGATTACTGTGACACCAGTATAGCTTCTGATTATATTGATTATTGTGACAGTATAGCTTCTGATTATATTGATTGTTGTGACAGTATAGATCAGATGCTCTATACAGTGTTCTCAGTGTCTTACCTGGTAACTGATGACTTTGGACTGTCTAATCCTGACAGCTGATTGGAGCATGTCTCTCTCTGGCTCTGCCTCCTCGGAGGCATCATCATGTGACATCATCATGTCGGTGTGTGTGTTTTCCACAGGGGTGTGTGTGTTTTCCTGTGTGTGTGTGGTGTGTGTTCCTGTGTGTGTGTGTAGTGCAGACTGGCTGGTAACACACAGCAGGCTGCTTCCTCTCCAGCCACGCAGAACACACACACGCAACGCCGTCACACACACACTCTGACCCACACACACACACTGCCTCCACCACAAACTACTGGGGTCCTGGAGAGAGAGAGAGAGAGAGGCAGAGAGAGACACAGGTAGAGAGAGAGAGAGAGACAGATGTCTGACTGCTTCATTACTCATTATATAATCACATTTCTTTAAATCACATTCATTAAATATGAATAATATTATATTAGTATAAAATATGAAAATATTGGGAACACACACACACACCTTGACCAGGACCGGCAGGGTGTGTGTGTCGTCTCTCAGCCTGAAGCAGAAGAATGTAGAGCCACCGACGACCAGCAGGGGGCAGACTGCACACACTGAGCCACACACAGACAGACGCACACCCCTGGTCCTGGGAGACAGATGGAGAGACAGACAGGTAGAGACACAGGTGAGCAGAGAGACAGGTAGAAAGTAAGACAGTTTTAGTTGGCTATTCTAGATGCTACATGCTGCAGGAGTGCATGTGATACAGATTTATATCTATATTAATATATTATATAGGTATATTAATATATTATACAGGTATATTAATATATTATACAGGTATATTAATATATTATATGTATATATATTATACAGGTATATTAATATATTATAAGGGTATATTAATATATTATATAGGTATATTAATATATTATACAGGTATATTAATATATTATACAGGTATATTAATATATTATATGTATATATATTATACAGGTATATTAATATATTATAAGGGTATATTAATATATTATATAGGTATATTAATATATTATAAGGGTATATTAATATATAGGTATATTTATATATTATACAGGTATATTAATATATTATAAAGGTATATTAATATATTATACAGGTATATTAATATATTATAAGGGTATATTAATATATTATATAGGTATATTAATATATTATACAGGTATATTAATATATTATATGTATATATATTATACAGGTATATTAATATATTATAAGGGTATATTAATATATTATATAGGTATATTTATATATTATACAGGTATATTAATATATTATAAAGGTATATTAATATATTATACAGGTATATTAATATATTATACAGGTATATTAATATATTATAAGGGTATATTAATATATTATACAGGTATATTCATATATTATAAAGGTATATTAATATATTGTACAGGTATATTTATATATTATACAGGTATATTTATATATTATATAGGTATATTTATATATTATACAGGTATATATATTTATTATACAGGTATATTAATATATTATATAGGTATATTTATATATTATACAGGTATATTAATATATTATACAGGTATATTAATATATTATATAGGTATATTTATATATTATACAGGTATATTAATATATTATACAGGTATATTAATATATTATACAAGTATATTTATATATTATACAGCTATATTAATATATTATAAAAGGTATATTTATATATTATACAGGTATATTAATATATTATACAGGTATATTTATATAGGTATATTAATATATTATATAGGTATATTTATATATTATAAGGGTATATTTATATATTATACAGGTATATTTATATATTATATAGGTATATATATTTATTATACAGGTATATTAATATATTATATAGGTATATTTATATATTATACAGGTATATTAATATATTATACAGGTATATTAATATATTATATAGGTATATTTATATATTATACAGGTATATTAATATATTATACAGCTATATTAATATATTATACAGGCTATATTAATATATTATACAGGTATATTAATATATTATATAGGTATATTTATATATTATATAGGTATATTTATATATTATACAGGTATATTTATATACGATAAAGGGTATATTTATATATTATACAGGTATATTTATATATATACATACACATACAGACAACCCTGCTCACACACACACTAAAACACAAACCTGTTGTGCAGAAATGCCGCAGCCTCTCTGACCCCGACCACTCTGCTAAGCTCCGCCCATCCAGGACCAAGAGCCAATCCCTGCTCAGGACCAAGGCTCAGCGGCAGGGGACAGCCAACCAGCTCCACGAAACCTCCTGTATCTTCCTGATTGTGCCCCACGGCATTATGAGGGATGTAGTTCCAGTGAGGGAAGAAGACAGGACGGTTGAGCCAGAGAGGAGAGGGAGACAGGCACTGGAGAGAGAGACAGAGAGACAGACAGGCTTGTCCAAAGGAAGTTACCGTTAAAACCGCTGCAGACTAACATGTTGAACTGGTGCCACTAAGCACCCCGACGTTGGAGACCCCGAGGAGCCCAAGGGTGCAGCAGCAGGCCGATGGAGAGCAGGGAACCGGAGGAGGAAGCTGCTTTACTTGATCTGCTTTCTGCACTGAAGAACATCTAAGAAATAAAGAAACCTGTAGACAGGGGGGGGTCTACTGGCTGGCTGAGCATTAGCTAACTGGCTCGCTAGTGAGGCTAGTGAGGGAACAGCGCCCCCTGCTGGACGGGCACTAATACATCAGCTACGTTGTTCTCACTGTTTTCAAAGAGGAGTTCTGTCTCACCAGTCGTTCTGATGATGACGATCAGCTGACCGATATCTGTCAGGCCTTAGTGTGTGTGTGTGTGTGTGTGTGTGTGTGTGTAGACACTCGCCTCACAGCTGACACTCCCGCTGGCATCTGTCAATCTCCACTCTCCACCCTGCCCCTCTCTCAGGCAGCCTATCAGCAACAGGTTCACCCGCGGCAGAGTCTTGTGATTGGGCAGGGCTTGCTCCGCCTCCCTCACCCATGCTCTGTGCTGATTGGTGCTCCAGGACAGGTTGCTAACACAGGCCACACGTTGCCTGGCAACAAGCTCGGAGACGGACACCAGCCTTGCAACCAGGGTCAGGAGAGGCAGGGGTCAAAGGTCAAGACAGAACAAACACATAAATCAACAAAGAGCCAGCCAACCCGTTACTACTACTACTACTACTACTACTACTACTATTACTACTACTACTACTACTACTACTACCAATAATATCACAGATGTCGTCCTACCTGTAGCTGAGAGGTAAGGTGTGTTTAGCTCCCATCATCTCCTCTATTCTCCTCACCACACACACACTCAGCTTCGACTCACACACACCGGGCTGGGACTCACACACACCGGGCTGGGACACACACACACCGGGCTGGGACTCACACACACCGGGCTGGGACACACACACACCGGGCTGGGACTCACACACACCGGGCTGGGACACACACACACCGGGCTGGGACACACACACACCGGGCTGGGACACACACACACCGGGCTGGGACTCACACACACCGGGCTGGGACACACACACACCGGGCTGGGACACACACACACCGGGCTGGGACACACACACACCGGGCTGGGACTCACACACACCGGGCTGGGACTCACACACACCGGGCTGGGACACACACACACCGGGCTGGGACACACACACACCGGGCTGGGACACACACACACCGGGCTGGGACACACACACACTAGAGCCTCCAGTGTTGGTGGGTCCAGTCATGGTCTCTGCAGGAGGACAACAGATGTTCTATTGGTCTTAACTGATCTCTACTGTGGAGGTGAGTCATCAGGGTTGTAGTTCTTTAGGGATCTGTCTCAGTGTCTCATACTGACCTCTAGTGGAGAGACTCTGCCCTAACACCCCTTAACCCACAGGCACCTGAACCCTCAACCCTGCAGCGGTAGTGCTTTGCTTGGCGGCAAACTATTCACGCTGCACCAGTAGTTGTTTTTTTTAACCCTTTTCTCATTTAACAGATATGTTAAAAATAATTGTCCTTAAGCAGCTGATTTGATGACGGACCTGTCAGTAAGACGTCAGAGACGGGAGGGGCGGAGCCAGAGAGCAACGGACATAATTGGTCTCTAACGAAGCCAAACACCTCCTTCAGCCATATGTATTCCTGTAGGAGAGAAGAGACATTTATTGTTCATTTGAAATTCTTCAACAACAACACTAATAAGAAGAACACAGTCAAATGTATTCCGATACAATGTCATCGTTTAGTGATCCATAATACAGCGTGCAGTGGACCCAGTCACCAGTTGAGATACTTGGTGGTTTATTTATATGACGAATTGACCTCGAGATCCTACAGATTCGTTCTACGAGGCGCGTGCTGTCGCCGATAAGGTAGGCGTCATACACTGCCAGATGTTAGAATGTATGGTGTTCCGGTGTCTCGTGCGAGAGAGAACGGTAGGTATTGAGGTAGCGTTATAGGAAATGTCAAAATACTGACTGCTTCACTCCTGTCTCTGAACTGATCCAGGAACTGCTCCGCGGAGTCCATTTTCTGAGTCCAGGCTAACAGCTGACCTCTGATTTATCAGTCATTAAGTTCGGTTATAGTTATTGCGCCTAACTTGTAAACAACTGGGTCCCGCAAAAAAAAAACTTCAAACGACTTCCTGTTAAACTACGGTGTCGTGAGAGGGTCGAAAAGGCACAGCCCTCGTAGTCCAGTACGTTTGACGATATGCTTTCCCAGTTGTGTATGATATGTTTGATATCTCAACTATATGAGTGACAGCTCAGTTACACACTGTACATATTCCAAAAGTAGTACTTTTGAGGTGCATCACGCTGTTTTCGGTCGCTTCTCCTCCACGGCGTTGGATTGGCCCGTTGACGTGACGTACACCTGTTTAGACCTATCAGACGCAAGAATACAATCTAGCCCCACTGTGATTTAACGTCAGATTCCCGCCCTCTTTGTTGGAGTGACAATCGGGGGCGTTGTTTGGTGGGCGGGGCGGAGCAGCGACTTTACGTGCATTCCCCCGAGCCAATAACGCACGAGTATTTAAATGAGCTCCGCCCCAGTTGGCTCGCCGTGTTCCCGCCCTCTGAATAGGTATGACCAACGGGGGCGTTGCTGGGGGGTGGGGCCGGACTCGAGCTCGACCCAGTTTGAAAGTGAAGCAACGGTTCCAGTCGCAGCTTCGCCCACCAACAACAACAAGACACCCTGAACCTAAAACCCAAACCCGGTCCAAAGTCTGCTGCAGCCTGTACCGGCCCTTCTGACGAGTAAGTAGACGGTATGTCATCTGAGCACTGGACAGGGACATTTTTATATTAACTGACTAAAGATGGACGAGTCAGAAAAAGACAAATCAATGTGGGTGCAGTGATCTCTCAGCATGAGGGTGTTGTGTCAGGTGTATGTATTTATATGTATTTTTGTAATAAATTCGGAGGGCTGTAAAAGATACGATACTGTAAACATGCAACGCCCATTTTAGAGTACGAACACCGGGAAATAGCCGTAGCCCGTCCATACAACGCTGTCCGTTCCGGAGAATAGCCGGAGCCCTTCGTTGAAAATGCGTAGCTGCCTTATGGACTTCATATTTCCATTGCAAACGCACCCATGTCTCATGAGAACGGCGCTGTCGTTCAAAGAAACCCCCCCACTAGTCTGCAACACGTCTGATCCCCCAGTTGCGGACATATGTGTTGTGTATCTGTATCTGCGGCGTATGCTAGCTGGTTAGCATGCTGCTAGCGGAGGGGGATGGGGCTGCTAGCTCCGCAGAGGGCGGGAAGCAAATGGTGGCCCATTGTTCTTTCGGGTTAGCATGTTAGCCCAGCTAGGCTAACTGCAGCACTCAATAGATGTCAATAGAAAACACAGCTAGCTTTAGTTTCCACTCATCTCTACGGCCCATAGACTTCCTCTCAGACTGGAGTCAAGGTACCGGGCTCCAACATCACGTACCAGCCCGATAACGGGTGTTACCGGGTCCGGTCCGGACCGGCAGGCGGGTTAGCGCCCAGCCTTAGAAAATGGATCCCCGTTTTCTTTGTTATTAAGAAATCACTCAGACTTACTGCTAATCCACGTTTTAACGTTTAATTGATCATTAATTGATGGTTATTGGTGGAAGTCGGGAATGCGTTACATTAATAGAACAGATTTTAATATTTCACAAGGTTAAATTTAGGATGTGAATAGAAGGAGGCATATAGGTTAAAGGGTCATTTCACTCAGATGCATTATAGTTTGGCTCTGTTATCTGAAATACAGAAACTTATTGATTATATGGATAGTTTTTAATTTGTATTTATTTTCCTTGAAGACATCAAATAGCTTTATTTATCATATAAGAAGTGTGTTTGTGTTGCCAAGTTCATATCTGTTACTACGGTAACAGCACATTTCTCTCTGCTCCAAATGCTTTGCATCTCTCATAGCTTTTCTGTCTGCGTCTCACTACCTGTCTGTCTGTCAGGCCGTCAGTATGATGCGTAAGGACCACAACAAGCCGAAGGGGAAGACGTCGGCGTACGCCTTCTTCGTCCAGACGTGTCGAGAGGAGCACCGGAAGAAGCACCCGGAGCAGTCGGTCAACTTCGCCGAGTTCTCCAAGAAGTGTTCTGAGAGGTGGAAGGTGGGTCACAGGTCGCACTGGCCTTGGTGTAGTTAGAGGAGCAGGAAGAAGACTGGTTGTACTGGTCAGCCCCCAGTGGAACCAGTAGAGACTAGTTGTACTGGTCAGCCCCCAGTAGAACCAGTAGAAGACTGGTCGTACTGGTCAGCCCCCAGTGGAACCAGTAGAGACTAGTTGTACTGGTCAGCCCCCAGTAGAACCAGTAGAAGACTGGTCATACTGGTCAGCCCCCAGTGGAACCAGTAGAGACTGGTCGTACTGGTGAGCTCCCAGTGGAACCAGTAAAGACTGGTTGTACTGGTGAGCTCCCAGTGGAACCAGTAGAAGACTAGTTGTACTGGTCAGCCCCCAGTAGAACCAGTAGAAGACTAGTTGTACTGGTCAGCCCCCAGTGGAACCAGTAGAAGACTGGTCGTACTGGTCAGCCCCCAGTGGAACCAGTAGAGACTAGTTGTATTGGTGAGCTCCCAGTGGAACCACTAGAAGACTAGTTGTACTGGTCAGCTCCCAGTGGAACCAGTAGAAGACTAGTTGTACTGGTGAGCCCCCAGTGGAACCAGTAGAAGACTGGTCGTACTGGTCAGCCCCCAGTGGAACCAGTAGAGACTAGTTGTATTGGTGAGCTCCCAGTGGAACCACTAGAAGACTAGTTGTACTGGTGAGCTCCCAGTGGAACCGGTAGAAGACTAGTTGTACTGGTGAGCTCCCAGTGGAACCAGTAGAGACTAGTTGTACTGGTGACCACATAACCAGTGGTGGTGGCTGGTGGTCACCAAGACAAGCTGATGTTTCCATGTTGCTTCATATCCGACCGTTCTCCTTTCATATATCCTGTCTTGCCTCTCCTCGACCCAGCACACGTTCCTTGGGTTCTACTCAGATTACATTGATTGGCCGACAGACCAAACGTAGACAAGCCAACCCTCAACTCAAACCCTCAACACACTCAACCGGCTGTGATGGTGTGATATTAGAGCTGCATTGTCACTTTATTCTGTAAAAACACCTTATCAGACTTCATCAAGTGGGGCGGAGACAGAAGCCTGGCCCCTCCCCCTTCATTCAGCCGCTGGAGGTTCTCTCTGTTCACCCCAGTGAAGTTTTGGAGTCGGTAGGAACACTGGATGGAAAGATCAGGTCTAGGTTGGGGTTGGGTTGGATCAGGTCTAGGTCTGGTCGGGGTCAGGTCTAGGTCTGGTCAGGGTTCTCCAGTAGTGTTTCTGACATGGCTCTGTGTGTGCAGGGGTTGACTCCCAGTGATAAGAAGTGCTTTGAGGACATGGCGAAGGCTGACAAGGTGCGCTACAACCGGGAGATGAAGGACTACATCCCACCCAAGGGCTTTGGAAAGAGGGGACGCAAGAGGAAAGACCCCAACGCCCCCAAACGACCCCCGTAAGTCTCCAAGAGAGATGGGTCATGCGACCCAAGTATCATCCAACCTGCTGCTAAGATGAAAATCTATATATCACTGAAACATTTGACCAATAGGAATCACCGGCTACCTAACCGGCCACTTCCACTAGTTTACCAGCCAACTAGATTTTACCTGTCTGTCTCTCCAGGTCTGCGTTCTTCGTGTTCTGCAGCGAGTACCGCCCCAGCGTCAAGCAGCAGTTTCCTGGTCTGTCTATAGGAGACTGTGCCAAGAAGCTGGGAGAGATGTGGAGCAAGCTGACGCAGTCGGACAAGCTGCCCTACGAGGAGAAGGCCCAGAAGCTCCGCGAGAAATACGACCGGGTAGGTAGACAGACGGGTAGACAGACGGGTAGAGAAGGCCCAGAAGCTCCGCGAGAAATACGACCGGGTAGGTAGACAGACGGGTAGACAGACGGGTAGAGAAGGCCCAGAAGCTCCGTGAGAAATACGACCGGATGGGTAGAGAGACAGGTAGATAGACAGACAGGTAGAGAAGGCCCAGAAGCTCCGTGAGAAATATGACCGGGTGGGTAGAGAGACAGGTAGGTAGACAGACAGGTAGAGAAGGCCCAGAAGCTCCGCGAGAAATACGACCGGGTGGGTAGACAGACGGGTAGAGAAGGCCCAGAAGCTCCGTGGGAAATACGACCGGGTGGGCAGACAGACGGGTAGAGAGTGAGACAACCCTATGAAGAGGAGCCTCAGTCAGTAGAACAGAAATTCCATGTTAATTGACCACAGTACCTGTCTGTCTACCTACCTGTCTGTCTCTAAGACACAGTGGCATGCCGTACAGTAACCTGTCTGTCTCTAGGACACAGTGCCGGGCCGTACAGTAACCTGTCTGTCTACCTGTCTGTCTGCAGGACATGGTGGCTTACCGTGGGGGCGGATCGTTCGCCAGAGGCCCCGGCTCTTCAGCCCAGGGAGGAGATGACGAGGAGGATGAGGAGGGAGAAGATGAAGACGATGAGGATGAGGATGACGAGTAGAAGCGACAGGCTGGGTGTGTGTGGCTGACAGAGAGAGAGACGGGTGTGTGTTTCAGAGGTGAAGCATGACTGAAGTGACCTCCAGGTGACCCGCCTCCTCAGAGGTCAGGCTTGGATCTCCTGTTCTACTAGTAGCTCCTCCTCTTCATCACTAAACCACCCAAACTTAATACTAGTTAGTTAGTAGAACTAACCAGCTGTCTGTCTGAAACACACACCACCCTGGACAGGGTGTGAGTGTTTAGCCTTTCTGTAGTGTGTGTGTGTGTGTGTGTGTGTGAGAGAGAGAGGGTATATGAGGGTGTGAGAGAGTGAGTGTGTATGTATGAGAGTGTGGGAGAGAGAGAGTGTGTGTGTGTGTGTGTATGAGAGTGTGTATTAGTGCAGAAGTCATCATATGTCATACTGTCTGGCCAACAAGACCAGAGCATAGTAGATTCACACACCGTTACCATGGAAACCCATCCCACTGTATTACCATGGAAACCCCCCCTTCCCCACTGAGCTAGCAGAGTTCTGATTGGTGGATTCATTGTAGATGTCATGGCAGGGTACAGTGTCAAGTCAATATACTAGGATAGTACTAGGATACTGGCGTAGTAATACCCCACACCGGGTACCGGCTAGTAGCGAGGTGTAGTAATACCCCACACCGGGTACCGGCTAGTAGCGAGGTGTAGTAATACCCCACACCGGGTACCGGCTAGTAGCGAGGTGTAGTAATACCCCATACCGGGTACCGGCTAGTAGCGAGGTGTAGTAATACTGCACACCGAGTACCGGCTAGTAGCGAGGTGTAGTAATACCCCATACCGGGTACCGGCTAGTAGCGAGGTGTAGTAATACCCCATACCGGGTACCGGCTAGTGGCGAGGTGTAGTAGTACCGTAGTGGATGGTCCACTGTCCAGAACTGTACCAGCTCCTCTTCATCATGTACTTGTTGTTTTTTATTTTCTTACTTGAGAAGTTTTCTGTTCCAAGTTCACTGTCAGTAGAGTTCAACTTTTATAATAAAACAACCAGCTGAGAAAACTGCTGACTGGTGTCCTTGTTCATTCAGACTGTAACCATGGTGATACGTCAGACCTGATGACTCCAGTAGGGGGCGCTCTACCGGTACAGACCATGTTAATATATCAGACCTGGTGACTCCAGTAGGGGGCGCTCTACCGGTACAGACCATGTTAATATATCAGACCTGGTGACTCCAGTAGGGGGCGCTCTACCGGTACAGACCATGTTAATATATCAGACCTGGTGACTCCAGTAGGGGGCGCTCTACCGGTACAGACCATGTTAATATATCAGACCTGGTGACTCCAGTAGGGGGCGCTCTACCGGTACAGACCATGTTAATATATCAGACCTGGTGACTCCAGTAGGGGGCGCTCTACCGGTACAGACATGTTAATATATCAGACCTGATGACTCCAGTAGGGGGCGCTCTACCGGTACAGACCATGTTAATATATCAGACCTGATGACTCCAGTAGGGGGCGCTCTACTGGTACAGACCATGTTAATATATCAGACCTGGTGACTCCAGTAGGGGGCGCTCTACCGGTACAGACCATGTTAATATATCAGACCTGGTGACTCCAGTAGGGGGCGCTCTACCGGTACAGACCATGTTAATATATCAGACCTGGTGACTCCAGTAGGGGGCGCTCTACCGGTACAGACCATGTTAATATATCAGACCTGGTGACTCCAGTAGGGGGCGCTCTACCGGTACAGACCATGTTAATATATCAGACCTGGTGACTCCAGTAGGGGGCGCTCTACCGGTACAGACCATGTTAATATATCAGACCTGGTGACTCCAGTAGGGGGCGCTCTACTGGTACAGACATGTTAATATATCAGACCTGGTGACTCCAGTAGGGGGCGCTCTACTGGTACAGACATGTTAATATATCAGACCTGATGACTCCAGTAGGGGGCGCTCTACCGGTACAGACCATGTTAATATATCAGACCTGGTGACTCCAGTAGGGGGCGCTCTACCGGTACAGACCATGTTAATATATCAGACCTGGTGACTCCAGTAGGGGGCGCTCTACTGGTACAGACCATGTTAATATATCAGACCTGGTGACTCCAGTAGGGGGCGCTCTACTGGTACAGACCATGTTAAATGTTTGTCTTATTGGTGAACTTCCGCTGTTCCTCTTTGCTGTCTGTCTGCCTGTCTGTCTGCCAGGATGTTAACCACGGTTCACTTAACCAGGACTAACCCAGGTCTGATAACCCTGTTGACCCATTCACACACATTAAAGTGGATCTGTGGAAAAGCCACTGCCGATGACCTTTGAACTCAACACGTCTTCCGCAGACTGGATCAAACTTTATTCAACTTCATGTGTTTGACAATCCAATCCAATCCAATCCAACTTTATTTATAAAGCACATTTAAAACAACACAGTTGACCAAAGTGCTGTACAATCAATCAATCGTAAAAACTTAAAAACACAATAAAACACAAGGACCAGTTTAAGAGACAGAATGACAGTAATATAAAAGCAACAAGACCAAACAAAAAGAAAAATGCAACTCTCATACTGAGTTAAAAGCCAAGGAGTACAAATGTGTTTTGAGGCGAGATTTAAAAACAGACAATGTAGGGGCCAGCCTAACATGTAGAGGCAGCTCGTTCCAGAGTTTGGGGGCTACAACTGCAAAAGCGCGATCTCCCCTGAGCTTAAGCTTTGCCTTAGGTACAACCAGGAGCAGCTGATCAGCGGACCTGAGTGACCTTAATGGAACATATCGCTTTAAAACATCAGAGAGATAAGGTGGAGCTAGCCCATTTAATGACTTGTAAGCAAACAATAAAATCTTAAAATGAATCCTAAAACGTACAGGGAGCCAGTGGAGGAGGCCAGTACGGGGAAATGTGCTCTCGCTTGCGCGTTCCTGTTAAAAGACGAGCTGCAGCATTCTGGACCAACTGCAGGCGTGAGAGAGAGGCCTGGCTAACACCAACATACAGGGCATTGCAGTAAACAAAACCCCTCATTCAGATTCAGATTATTGAAGACAACACTGGTGACACGATCAATAAAGATATTGGTTCTAAAGCCAATCTGCAGAAGTCGGTACACTCAGGTCCACATTACTGGTGGGAACGTCCCTGAGGTCGAGGGAACACTCAACACGTCTCAGATGAGTAGTCAGGGTACTTCCTGCCATGTTTCCTCTGACAACTGAAACAGGTCAAGACTGAAGCTGATGCTTCTTTTTGCCAAACATTTGGACCATTACGGGACTGAAACTCTCCATCCAATAATAATCTAAGATAATATCAGTTAAAAGGGAAACCTGATTTGACCCGGAAGCACATAACAGATCACATGGCTAAGGTTTTATTTATATATATATATATATGTTTAGTTTTATATATATATTAAGTTATATATTTAGATCATCGGCATGATGATCAAGGGACAGCCCTAAACCCTCGCCTTGGGATTGGGCCTTACTTTCAATTTTAACCTACACCCAGTTTCCTACATTTTCCTACACCCATAACCTACCCAGAATAACTCCGGTGTTAACCTTCAAATTAAAAGCCTTTCCAACGAATAGGCGTTGCACCATGTTTTGAGTAATGTGAAGTACCGAAGTGACAATAACAAACAAGAAGTTGGTATTTGTAGTCAAATAAAATACAATCGTTTTATTTTCAAAACGTCAAATATTAAAATCCATAAAGGCCTACACTGGATGGCATATAGGACATCCCCAGACTCAATCTCAGACCAGGATGTCCGCTATCTCGACAGACTATTTGAACTCATAGGAGTGTCAGGATTGTTCCTGAAGGCCCGTTCCCCCACGGTGGAAACAACACCCACCTGAGGTTGAGAAAAATCAGATGATGGCCTGCTTTGGAAACAGCTTTGCACCCTGCAGGCACGAGTCAGAGACCAGAGGCATAAACCTCTATATATATTTAAGAGTAGGAATCAATGTTCTCAAATGTATAAAACCCTGCATGTTGTTTTGAGCCGTATACACACTCAGGGTATTTCTGCCCTTTATCCCAAACAAGAGGCTTCAAACTCACAGACAATTTATCACAACTCAAATCACCAAGATGATCAGAACAGGAGGACAGATGGAAGGGATTTTAGCCTGACCTGGTCTAAGGTAGTCTAACCCGGTCTAAGGGAGCCTAACCCGGTCTAAGGTAGTCTAACCCGGTCTATGGTAGTCTAACCCGGTCTAAGGGAGCCTAACCTGGTCTAAGGTAGTCTAACCTGGTCTAAGGGAGCCTAACCCGGTCTAAGGTAGTCTAACCTGGTCTAAGGTGGTCTAAGGGAGCCTAACCTGGTCTAAGGTAGTCTAACCTGGTCTAAGGGAGTCTAACCTGGTCTAAGGGAGCCTAACCCGGTCTATGGTAGTCTAACCCGGTCTAAGGGAGCCTAACCTGGTCTAAGGTAGTCTAACCTGGTCTAAGGTGGTCTAAGGGAGCCTAACCTGGTCTAAGGTAGTCTAACCTGGTCTAAGGGAGTCTAACCTGGTCTAAGGGAGCCTAACCCGGTCTATGGTAGTCTAACCCGGTCTAAGGGAGCCTAACCTGGTCTATGGTAGTCTAACCCGGTCTAAGGGAGCCTAACCTGGTCTAAGGTAGTCTAACCTGGTCTAAGGTGGTCTAAGGGAGCCTAACCTGGTCTAAGGTAGTCTAACCTGGTCTAAGGGAGTCTAACCCGGTCTAAGGGAGCCTAACCCGGTCTAAGGTAGTCTAACCCGGTCTAAGGGAGCCTAACCCGGTCTATGGTAGTCTAACCCGGTCTAAGGGAGCCTAACCTGGTCTAAGGTAGTCTAACCTGGTCTAAGGTGGTCTAAGGGAGCCTAACCTGGTCTAAGGTAGTCTAACCTGGTCTAAGGGAGTCTAACCTGGTCTAAGGGAGCCTAACCCGGTCTAAGGTAGTCTAACCCGGTCTAAGGGAGCCTAACCCGGTCTATGGTAGTCTAACCCGGTCTAAGGGAGCCTAACCTGGTCTAAGGTAGTCTAACCTGGTCTAAGGTGGTCTAAGGGAGCCTAACCTGGTCTAAGGTAGTCTAACCTGGTCTAAGGGAGTCTAACCTGGTCTAAGGGAGCCTAACCCGGTCTAAGGTAGTCTAACCCGGTCTAAGGGAGCCTAACCCGGTCTATGGTAGTCTAACCCGGTCTAAGGGAGCCTAACCTGGTCTAAGGTAGTCTAACCTGGTCTAAGGTGGTCTAAGGGAGCCTAACCTGGTCTAAGGTAGTCTAACCTGGTCTAAGGGAGTCTAACCTGGTCTAAGGGAGCCTAACCCGGTCTAAGGTAGTCTAACCCGGTCTAAGGGAGCCTAACCCGGTCTATGGTAGTCTAACCCGGTCTAAGGGAGCCTAACCTGGTCTAAGGTAGTCTAACCTGGTCTAAGGTGGTCTAAGGGAGCCTAACCTGGTCTAAGGTAGTCTAACCTGGTCTAAGGGAGTCTAACCTGGTCTAAGGGAGCCTAACCCGGTCTAAGGTAGTCTAACCCGGTCTAAGGGAGCCTAACCCGGTCTATGGTAGTCTAACCCGGTCTAAGGGAGCCTAACCTGGTCTAAGGGAGCCTAACCCGGTCTAAGGGAGCCTAACCTGGTCTAAGGTAGTCTAACCCGGTCTAAGGGAGCCTAACCCGGTCTATGGTAGTCTAAGGGAGCCTAACCTGGTCTAAGGTAGCCTAACCTGGTCTAAGGTAGTCTAACCTGGTCTAAGGGAGCCTAACCCGGTCTAAGGTAGTCTAACCCGGTCTAAGGGAGCCTAACCTGGTCTAAGGTAGTCTAACCTGGTCTAAGGTGGTCTAAGGGAGCCTAACCTGGTCTAAGGTAGTCTTACCTGGTCTAAGGGAGTCTAACCTGGTCTAAGGGAGCCTAACCCGGTCTATGGTAGTCTAACCCGGTCTAAGGGAGCCTAACCTGGTCTAAGGTAGTCTAACCTGGTCTAAGGTGGTCTAAGGGAGCCTAACCTGGTCTAAGGTAGTCTAACCTGGTCTAAGGGAGTCTAACCTGGTCTAAGGGAGCCTAACCCGGTCTATGGTAGTCTAACCCGGTCTAAGGGAGCCTAACCTGGTCTATGGTAGTCTAACCCGGTCTAAGGGAGCCTAACCTGGTCTAAGGTAGTCTAACCTGGTCTAAGGTGGTCTAAGGGAGCCTAACCTGGTCTAAGGTAGTCTAACCTGGTCTAAGGGAGTCTAACCCGGTCTAAGGGAGCCTAACCCGGTCTAAGGTAGTCTAACCCGGTCTAAGGGAGCCTAACCCGGTCTATGGTAGTCTAACCCGGTCTAAGGGAGCCTAACCTGGTCTAAGGTAGTCTAACCTGGTCTAAGGTGGTCTAAGGGAGCCTAACCTGGTCTAAGGTAGTCTAACCTGGTCTAAGGGAGTCTAACCTGGTCTAAGGGAGCCTAACCCGGTCTAAGGTAGTCTAACCCGGTCTAAGGGAGCCTAACCCGGTCTATGGTAGTCTAACCCGGTCTAAGGGAGCCTAACCTGGTCTAAGGTAGTCTAACCTGGTCTAAGGTGGTCTAAGGGAGCCTAACCTGGTCTAAGGTAGTCTAACCTGGTCTAAGGGAGTCTAACCTGGTCTAAGGGAGCCTAACCCGGTCTAAGGTAGTCTAACCCGGTCTAAGGGAGCCTAACCCGGTCTATGGTAGTCTAACCCGGTCTAAGGGAGCCTAACCTGGTCTAAGGTAGTCTAACCTGGTCTAAGGTGGTCTAAGGGAGCCTAACCTGGTCTAAGGTAGTCTAACCTGGTCTAAGGGAGTCTAACCTGGTCTAAGGGAGCCTAACCCGGTCTAAGGTAGTCTAACCCGGTCTAAGGGAGCCTAACCCGGTCTATGGTAGTCTAACCCGGTCTAAGGGAGCCTAACCTGGTCTAAGGTAGTCTAACCTGGTCTAAGGTGGTCTAAGGGAGCCTAACCTGGTCTAAGGTAGTCTAACCTGGTCTAAGGGAGTCTAACCTGGTCTAAGGGAGCCTAACCCGGTCTAAGGTAGTCTAACCCGGTCTAAGGGGAGCCTAACCCGGTCTATGGTAGTCTAACCCGGTCTAAGGGAGCCTAACCCGGTCTATGGTAGTCTAAGGGAGCCTAACCTGGTCTAAGGTAGCCTAACCTGGTCTAAGGTAGTCTAACCTGGTCTAAGGGAGCCTAACCCGGTCTAAGGTAGTCTAACCCGGTCTAAGGGAGCCTAACCTGGTCTAAGGTAGTCTAACCTGGTCTAAGGTGGTCTAAGGGAGCCTAACCTGGTCTAAGGTAGTCTAACCTGGTCTAAGGGAGTCTAACCTGGTCTAAGGGAGCCTAACCCGGTCTATGGTAGTCTAACCCGGTCTAAGGGAGCCTAACCTGGTCTAAGGTAGTCTAACCTGGTCTAAGGTGGTCTAAGGGAGCCTAACCTGGTCTAAGGTAGTCTAACCTGGTCTAAGGGAGTCTAACCTGGTCTAAGGGAGCCTAACCCGGTCTATGGTAGTCTAACCCGGTCTAAGGGAGCCTAACCTGGTCTATGGTAGTCTAACCCGGTCTAAGGGAGCCTAACCTGGTCTAAGGTAGTCTAACCTGGTCTAAGGTGGTCTAAGGGAGCCTAACCTGGTCTAAGGTAGTCTAACCTGGTCTAAGGGAGTCTAACCCGGTCTAAGGGAGCCTAACCCGGTCTAAGGTAGTCTAACCCGGTCTAAGGGAGCCTAACCCGGTCTATGGTAGTCTAACCCGGTCTAAGGGAGCCTAACCTGGTCTAAGGTAGTCTAACCTGGTCTAAGGTGGTCTAAGGGAGCCTAACCTGGTCTAAGGTAGTCTAACCTGGTCTAAGGGAGTCTAACCTGGTCTAAGGGAGCCTAACCCGGTCTAAGGTAGTCTAACCCGGTCTAAGGGAGCCTAACCCGGTCTATGGTAGTCTAACCCGGTCTAAGGGAGCCTAACCTGGTCTAAGGTAGTCTAACCTGGTCTAAGGTGGTCTAAGGGAGCCTAACCTGGTCTAAGGTAGTCTAACCTGGTCTAAGGGAGTCTAACCTGGTCTAAGGGAGCCTAACCCGGTCTAAGGGAGCCTACCCGGTCTATGGTAGTCTAACCCGGTCTAAGGGAGCCTAACCTGGTCTAAGGTAGTCTAACCTGGTCTAAGGTGGTCTAAGGGAGCCTAACCTGGTCTAAGGTAGTCTAACCTGGTCTAAGGGAGTCTAACCTGGTCTAAGGGAGCCTAACCCGGTCTAAGGTAGTCTAACCCGGTCTAAGGGAGCCTAACCCGGTCTATGGTAGTCTAACCCGGTCTAAGGGAGCCTAACCTGGTCTAAGGTAGTCTAACCTGGTCTAAGGTGGTCTAAGGGAGCCTAACCTGGTCTAAGGTAGTCTAACCTGGTCTAAGGGAGGTCTAACCTGGTCTAAGGGAGCCTAACCCGGTCTAAGGTAGTCTAACCCGGTCTAAGGGAGCCTAACCCGGTCTATGGTAGTCTAACCCGGTCTAAGGGAGCCTAACCTGGTCTAAGGGAGCCTAACCCGGTCTAAGGGAGCCTAACCTGGTCTAAGGTAGTCTAACCCGGTCTAAGGGAGCCTAACCCGGTCTATGGTAGTCTAAGGGAGCCTAACCTGGTCTAAGGTAGCCTAACCTGGTCTAAGGTAGTCTAACCTGGTCTAAGGGAGCCTAACCCGGTCTAAGGTAGTCTAACCCGGTCTAAGGGAGCCTAACCTGGTCTAAGGTAGTCTAACCTGGTCTAAGGTGGTCTAAGGGAGCCTAACCTGGTCTAAGGTAGTCTAACCTGGTCTAAGGGAGTCTAACCTGGTCTAAGGGAGCCTAACCCGGTCTAAGGTAGTCTAACCCGGTCTAAGGGAGCCTAACCCGGTCTATGGTAGTCTAACCCGGTCTAAGGGAGCCTAACCTGGTCTAAGGTAGTCTAACCTGGTCTAAGGTGGTCTAAGGGAGCCTAACCTGGTCTAAGGTAGTCTAACCCGGTCTAAGGGAGCCTAACCCGGTCTAAGGGAGCCTAACCTGGTCTAAGGTGGTCTAAGGGAGCCTAACCTGGTCTAAGGTAGTCTAACCCGGTCTAAGGCAGTCTAACCCGGTCTAAGGGAGCCTAACCTGGTCTAAGGTAGTCTAACCCGGTCTAAGGGAGCCTAACCCGGTCTATGGTAGTCTAACCTGGTCTAAGGTGGTCTAAGGGGAGCCTAACCTGGTCTAAGGTAGCCTAACCTGGTCTAAGGTAGTCTAACCTGGTCTAAGGGAGCCTAACCCGGTCTAAGGTAGTCTAACCCGGTCTAAGGGAGCCTAACCTGGTCTAAGGTAGTCTAACCTGTCTAAGGTGGTCTAAGGGAGCCTAACCTGGTCTAAGGTAGTCTAACCTGGTCTAAGGGAGTCTAACCTGGTCCTAAGGGAGCCTAACCCGGTCTAAGGTAGTCTAACCCGGTCTAAGGGAGCCTAACCTGGTCTAAGGTGGTCTAAGGGAGCCTAACCTGGTCTAAGGTAGTCTAACCTGGTCTAAGGGAGCCTAACCCGGTCTATGGTAGTCTAACCCGGTCTAAGGGAGCCTAACCTGGTCTAAGGTAGTCTAACCTGGTCTAAGGTGGTCTAAGGGAGCCTAACCTGGTCTAAGGTATCTAACCCGTCTAAGGGAGCCAAACCCCGGTCTAAGGGAGCCAACCTGGTCTAAGGTTCAAAGGGGACCCAACCCTGGTCAAAGGTATCAAACCCCGGGTCTAAGGCACCTAACCCGGTCAAAGGGACCTAACCGGGTCTGGGTAGCTAACCCGCCCTGGGGACCAAAAACCCTTCTTTATCTAACCTGGTCTAAGGGGGCTAAGGGAGCCAACCTGGTCAAAGGGTAGTCTAACCGTCTAAGGGTAGCCAAACCCGGGTCAAGGGTAGTCTAACCTGGTCTAAGGGAGCCAAACCCCGGGTCTAAGTACTAACCGGCAAAGGGGCCTAACCGGGGTCAAAGTAGCAAACCTGGTCTAAGGTGGTCTAAGGGACCTCCCTGGTCTAAGTAGTCTAACCGGTCAAAGGGGACCCAACCTGGTCAAAGGGGGAGCCTAACCCGGCCCTAAGGTATTTTAACCCGGTCTAAGGAGCTAACTGGTCTAAGTTCTGGAGCCAACTGGTCTAATAGTCCCTGAAGATTAACATGGTAGACCTAACTGATCAATAAAGTAATTGGTTCTAAGCAATCTGCAGACCTGTCAGGTACCTCATGGTCCAACATCTAACTGGTTGGGAGTCCCTGAGGTCGAAGGGAACACTCAACACTGTCTCAGATGTAGTTAAGTCAGGGTACTATCCTGGCCTAGTGTCTACGTGACAACTGAAACAGGTTCATAGACCTGAGCTGATGCTGTCTTTTGATGCCATAACATTTGGACATTACGGGACTGAAACTCTCCAATCCAATTATAATCTAAGGGACTAATTCAGTTAAAGGGAAACCTGATTAGTACCCGGTAAGACATAAAGATCACATGGCTAAGGTTTTATATTTATAGGTATATGTTTAGGTTTATCTAATAGTAAGTAGTATATTTAGTATCATACCGGCATGATAACTCAAGAGGTACTAACCCCTAAACCTCGCCTTGGGTTAGGGGCCCTTTACTTTCAATTTTAACCTACACCCAGTTTCCTACATTTTCCTACACCCATAACCTACCCAGAATAACTCCGGTGTTAACCTTCAAATTAAAAGCCTTTCCAACGAATAGGCGTTGCACCATGTTTTGAGTAATGTGAAGTACCGAAGTGACAATAACAAACAAGAAGTTGGTATTTGTAGTCAAATAAAATACAATCGTTTTATTTTCAAAACGTCAAATATTAAAATCCATAAAGGCCTACACTGGATGGCATATATAGGACATCCCCAGACTCAATCTCAGACCAGGATGTCCGCTATCTCGACAGACTATTTGAACTCATAGGAGTGTCAGGATTGTTCCTGAAGGCCAGTTCCCCCCACGGTGGAAACAACACCCACCTGAGGTTGAGAAAAATCAGATGATGGCCTGCTTTGGAAACAGCTTTGCACCCTGCAGGCACGAGTCAGAGACCAGAGGCATAAACCTCTATATATATTTAAGAGTAGAAATCAATGTTCTCAAATGTATAAAACCCTGCATGTTGTTTTGAGCCGTATACACACTCAGGGTATTTCTGCCCTTTATCCCAAACAAGAGGCTTCAAACTCACAGACAATTTATCACAACTCAAATCACCAAGATGATCAGAACAGGAGGACAGATGGAAGGGATTTTAGCCTGACCTGGTCTAAGGGAGCCTAACCCGGTCTAAGGTAGTCTAACCCGGTCTAAGGTAGTCTAACCCGGTCTAAGGTAGCCTAACCTGGTCTAAGGTAGTCTAACCTGGTCTAAGGTAGCCTAACCTGGTCTAAGGTAGTCTAACCCGGTCTAAGGGAGCCTAACCTGGTCTAAGGTGGTCTAAGGGAGCCTAACCTGGTCTAAGGTAGTCTAACCTGGTCTAAGGTAGCCTAACCTGGTCTAAGGTAGTCTAACCCGGTCTAAGGGAGCCTAACCTGGTCTAAGGTGGTCTAAGGGAGCCTAACCTGGTCTAAGGTAGTCTAACCTGGTCTAAGGTAGTCTAACCTGGTCCTCTACAAAGACAAGGATAAACTACCAGAAAACCCTATAGGAGACAAAAAAAAGAAGAAATACACTGTGGGCGGGGCAATTCAGAGAGTCTCCTCCCACCAGGACAGTACTATGTCAGTACACAGGAAACATGTCAGTCTGTGTCGTAAACAGTTTATTTAAATAATCAATAGAAACACAGAATCTGCCCGGCGACAGGCACTAGAAACAGTAGAAAACACAGTACAGAGATTCTATTGATAGTTCTGCTCCAATCAGAAACCAGCCCAAACCAGAGACATCTAGAGACAGGGTTGGACAACCAGAGACATATAGAGACAGGGTTGGACGACTGTCTTCCAGACCCAAATACCAATCAAGTGTCTGTCTGTCTTTCTGTCCATCGTTGTGTCTCGTCGTCCTCCAACATGATGAGTGAAGATTTACTTGTTGTCATGGCAATGCTGACAGAGTCTGATTGGAGTCTCATGCGGGTCACATGACTCCTCAGATCCAGATGGATGTGAACTTTCTGATGTTCCCTGATTAGAAACATCACTGGAGGAGAAACCACAACGGGACGAGTTGAGCTGGATACAGAGGAGGCTCGATTGACCCTCTAACCAGCACTATTTGTTTGCTAGGCAACACCACCTTCTCAGCCATCCCATTTGGAACCATTTCATTTGAGCTCCAGTGTGTTAATGGCTGAACTGTCTGTATTTATGGCTCTGGGCACTGGTTTGGCTCTATTGCTTGAGTGCTCCCACAAAAAAACAACTTGGATGAGTCCCATAGTTTAAAGAAATGCTCCCTCTGATGTTTCCTTTGTTCCCTAGATTGTCTACTTGTTCCCTCTTCCTAACAGAAGAACCTCGTTTCTACAAAAAAGTCCACTTTTCAAAAAACAGTAAACAGGAAATAGTTTCATACTGACTCCTACATCATCAAACCTCTTCGTCATGAGGAGGATCTGCCGGCTGTGAGGAGGTTCAGGAGGTTAGAGCCAGGAGGTCACAGGTTCAATCCTCACAATGCCGAGTGTCCTTGAGCAAGGCACTGAGCTGCTTGCCGACTCACTGTGAAGACTTTGATGTAAACTGTGCTGCTTGTGTGGTGTAAACCACACCAGGGACTATGAAGTGAGGAAGGCCTCTGTGAAGTACAAGGGAACACTGAAGGTAGCGTGTCTTTGGAATGGAACACAGCCTGCTAGATGCTTCACAATTTGTTGCTTGGTTTGGATCAATAATCAGTATTTGGAATTGATTAAATCAGTCGTCATGCATATTGAATATGTCAATCGATCAATCATCAATACATCAAATAAAAAGGTATGCAGGTATGAATGATAAATAACCAACCAATGTTGTCAATTATTAATATTGATTACTATGTATCAGTGAAGGCGATGAACATTAATACATCGTCTTTACAACCACACACATCATGGCTGCTCACTTCCTGCTTTCTGACCAATGGCACTGAGATATTCAGTCACTATGGCAACCAATACAATTGATGAAATCAATATCGGATAAATGGAACAGTATTAGCATGCGGCACCAACAGGCCTGGGCAACAGGGGGCAGGGTCAAGTCACTCTACAACCAATCAAAGAGATTAGAGTCAGGCCTCACACCACAAGGTCGTCAGTTTGAATCCCTGGGTCAGCTGGGAGAAACTCCCCCTCCTCAACAACAACTGTCGACGTGCCCTTAAGCAAGGCACTCGGCTGCTCCCCAGTAGCAGACTGTGGTCGTACTGGGCAGGCTGGGCTTAGCTGGAGAATAAAGTTTAAATAAAGTTGAACTGATTGATTGACAGTGACCTGACCTCTGACCTTAGCAGAAATAACATCAACAACAATCCACACAAACAACCTTTAACCTTCACATTAAAAATGGGTGTAATCACCCTTTAACCCGTTTGAATGCAGTGCCACCTGGTGGTGGTCACTGAAACAGCAGCCTGGTTGGACGTGATGGAGATGCTAATTAAAGCTTAGCTAAGCTAAGCTATCTAAACCTAACCATGATTCAGCATTAGAGTGCAATAGCTAAGCTAACTAACCGTTGACTATTGATTAGTGTGCACTAGCTCAGCTAATGATTACTAACAAGCTAACAATGGTAAACACCTAACCATAATGTACCAGACACAGTGCACTAGAGGCTAGCAGAGACCTGATTTAGAGTGCATTAGCTAAGCTAGCTAACAGTGCTCGCTCGGAGTCTGGAGTCCGAGAAGATCGCTTCAGATTGTCACAGTCAGACTTTGATCCCTGAAAATATTCCAGCTACAAAACAGTTCAGCTCACTGAGTTCAGGAAGCTCATCATGTTGATATGTTGTTTACAATGTTATATATATATATAATATTATTCAGATGTATTGATCCTCCCTCAGTCTGAATGCTGTTCGATCCAATAATGTCTGCAAGCTTCAAGTTAAAGCTGCACTCTGTGGTTTTTTTTCTGTAAAAAATGACAGAAAGTTACATAGTGCAGGTTTAAATTTAAGACTTTTTAAGACTTTTTAATGCCAGTTACAATTACATATAAGACCAATTTCACATTTACAAGAAATGTGAAAATGAAAACAGCTGTAGGTGGATCACAATAGAACCTCAGGGCTGCCTGACTGGGCTGATTTCCCACCAGATAAATGGCAGACTATGAAACAACAATATTTTAAATAATTAGAAACTGAATTTAAGTATTTATTGCTCAGAACTTTGAGAATCAAGACATTGTAAAGCCTTTTTTCAGGACCTGCAGACACCCTGCGGTGTGGACTGCTGCCTCACTACTGGGGAGAAAACACTTTATCCATGAAAGGGCTCCAGGAAAACATAAAAATCGCAATAGTGACTATTGCACTTTCCAAACTGTGAAAAGCTGCATTTTTTTTTCTCAGAGGCAGAAGAGTTTCCAGCTTCCAAACCAAAGTGGAGAATCCCTGAGCTTCTCATTTTCTTAATTGTTTTGAACATTTTTTATGGTCTGAAAAGCAGAAAAAAGGTTTGCCTGCAATTCATATTGGAATTGTAATATTCACTAAAACAAATTGCAATAGGATATTATAGGAGGACATACTGAGGTGAAACTGTTCTGGTCTGGTTATTGATTGTTGTATTACTGCATAATTTTTTGTCGCAACTCTGATTCACCACCACAAAACGTCACAGAGAGCCGGTTTAGTTGAATGTTAACTAACCGTATGCAGATGCAACACCGTGATGCAGCTGGATTCCCTCCATGTGATCTGGGCCTTAGATGGTGCTTTAACAGCAGAACAGAGTCCTGTCGGTCTGCCACCAGGGGGCAGCGTCAGGAGGATCTACATTGATGATTGATTAGTTTGTTTGATTAGTCACCTCTACCTTCCTACTGGGCAGGAGTCTGATTGTCGAAATCAATATATTGATCTGTTATTGAAGCCTGGAGGCGGGGCTTATTGCTCTCACAGTGACCAGACTGTTCACTGTGCTGGTTTCAATAAAGCTGGTCTAATTCAAATTCACCCAACAAACAACTAGTTATTTGTAAATCAAACTGGCTCATTTACCAACAACTAACCTGTTGTCAATAAAACTAGTTAAATTCACAATGAACACTACTGTCAACTGCTTGTTGATGCAACTGGTTTTATACAAACCAGTGTGAACATAGCCGTTGTCAATAAAGCTAGTTCAATAGTAACATTACAATAGAGCTCTTGCTACCAGAGCTAACTGGCTAACTGTAGCACCAACTGGAAGACATTAAGGACATCATTGTCAGTTCCCAGCATGCCTCTGGCAACAACCCCTTGACCTTTGACCCTGAGATTCATGTTGCTATGACTACCATCCCGTCACGGTGCTATAACTACAATCACTACCTAACTATAATCTTCATCATTGTCATCATCAGTCCTACTTAGTGCATTAAGAACGCAGCCTGTGTGTGTGTGTGTGTGTGTGTGTGTGTGTGTGTGTGTGTGTGTGTGTGTGTGTGTGTCAGTGTTCGTTAGGCATGTGTCGGATGGTGTGGAAGATCCAGTCCATCTTGGTGCTCCAGCCGCCATGATGAGCATCGTTCATCTGCTTGGTGAAATATTCCAACGCCTCCTGCTGGGTCTTCTCTGAGACACAGACAGGTAGACAGACAGACAGGCAAGCAGACAGGTAGACAGACAGAAGTGGTAGAAGAATGTGAAGTACAACATAGCCCCTTCAAAATGAAACCTTTATTAACACTGAGTGATCCAGACACTCATGTGCTTCTCAGTCGGTGAACACAAACTCAGTTTCCTGCTGAAGAGCAAGTGAGCAAGTCCATACCTGTGGGACTGAGTAGGACAGGAATGTGATCAAACACGTCCTGACGTCCTAATGACATGACAACGTCACTTCGTCCAAGTTATACTGAGGAAAATGGCGACTCAGACGACAGTGAGACGTTTCGTTTTTTGAAACCACTGTCTAATTGGTACATGGGTCTGTTATACTATATCCAACAGGAACCTCCTAAACATAGGTAGGGGAAACATAGGTAGGTGATGAAAAAGCTGTCTATCTACCTGTCTGTCTGTCTGTCTGCCTATCTGTCTTACCCAGAGCCAGGGTTTTCCTGAGGTAGGCGATGTCGTCAAAGCTCTGCAGTTCAGGCATCCCACAGCCCAGCAGGAGGGAGAACAGGTTGATGAACAGACTGGCGTGCTGGCGGATGGCCAGGTAGGCCTTATAACACATCTCCTGGAACCTGAGAGACAGACAGGCAGAGAGACAGACAGGATCAGTGTGCATGCATGCATGAATGCGTGTGTGTGTGTGTGTTTGTGTGTGTGTGTGTTTGACCTCTCAAACTCCTTGGTCTTGGTTGACTCCTGGACTCCTTTACTGATGACGATGAGGAAGTCCTGAGTCAGCACAAACGGAACGCGCTCCCTCTTGTAACCAAACTTCTTCTTCTTGTGATCCAGAAAATGACCAAAATCTATGTGGAACAACTGGAGGAGGAGGAGAGGAAATGATAGAAAACCTAGTAGTAGCAGTGATGCTAGGGTGGTTGCTAGGGTTAGTAGGTGGTTGCTAGATGGTTGTGTTAGTATGTGGTTGCTAGAGTGTACTAGGTGGTTTCTACGGTGTTGGTAGGTGGTTGCTAGGTCTAGTGGGAAAATGTCCACATATAGAGAGGAATAAAATTGTGTGTTCAGTGTGTGTGTGTTCAGTGTGTGTTCAGTGTGTGTGTGTGTTCAGTGTGTGTGTTCAGTGTGTGTGTTCAGTGTGTGTGTGTGTCACCTGTCCATTCTCCTTCACCATGATGTTCGAGTTGTGTCGGTCTCCGATTCCCAGGATGAACGTCGCTACGCAGTAACCTGCACAAGACCTGGTGAACAGGTCGATGGCTCTGTCATACCTGAGAGACAGACAGGTAGACAGACAGGTCTATGGCTCTGTCATACCTGAGAGACAGACAGGTAGACAGAACTCTGTCCCCTTAATGAACGTCTCACCTTAATAATTGGTGAAGCTGTAATTAATTAAGTATTGTAATATACTATAATGTAATATAATGTAATATAATATAATGTAATATAATGTAAAATAATATAATATAATAAAATATAATGTAATGTAATGTAATGTAATATAATATAATATATGATATATATATATATATATACATATATGATCAGAGCCTGAACTATCGTTTAACAAGCAGACAGTAGACCGACATGCAGACAGACATGCAGACAGACAGACAGGCAGACAGACAGTACTGACGCCTCTCCTCGGTTCTTGTCTTTGATCCAGTGGTGCAGCGTGTTGGAGTTGAACTGCAGCGCCCCCTTCAGGCCTCCTTTACACTGAATCTGCATGATGGTGAAGCTGCTCTTCACCACCTCGATCAGCCCAACACAGTCTCCTATAGACAGACAGCCATAGGGCAGCATGCTGCACACGCACACACACACACACACACACACACTATATTATGTTATGTTATGTTATGTTATGTTATGTTATGTTATTGTATATATTGTATTGTAGTATTGTGTATATATTGTATGTATTGTATTGTAGTATTGTGTATATTATATTGTGTGTTCTGGTTCTGAGGTTCTCTTCTCACCGTAGGTCCAATCCTTGGTTCTGCCAGATGTTCTCCATGATCTTAATGATTTGCAGAGTCAGCATGTCCTGACGCAGGTCTGGAACACACACACACACACACACACACACACACACGCATTTCATGAAATCTATGAATTTCATATCTTTATTATATCTTTATATTGTTGTTGTAGAGTATTATTATGTTACTGAGCATTAATATTAATCAGTGTCTTCTTGTGATACGTGAGAAACTTTCAACAGTGTGTCTAGACTAGCCTGTTAGCATGGTTAGCATTCCTCATGGAAACTAGTGTTGTGGTTAGCGTCGGGCTAGCTACCGTCTCCGTTCTTGAAGATGACCTCATTGTTGGTGAAGAGCAGCTCTGACATGATGTCTGGGTTCTCCCAGTTCAACCACAGGGGGCGCTTTGCTGAAGACATGATCCGACACTCCTCCAGTCTATACACACACACACACACACACACAGTCAGTCAGTCAGTTTGTCATTAGTCAGTCAGTCAGTCAGTTAGTTACTTAGTCAGTTAGTTACCTGAGGTTGCCTAGCTGGTGAACAGGGTTGAGAGGAGAGACGAATCCTTGCAGAGCCTCCATGTAATCTGGGCGGGACATGTGTTCAACCAGGAACTTCATCTGTGTCTGACAACCAATCACAGAGACATATCGTTAACCAATGGAACCAGTAGAATGAACTCCCCACTCCCCTTCCTCTTCAAGAAACACTACCCTGACCCTTCCTCTTCTAGAAACACTACCCTGACCCTTCCTCTTCTAGAAACACTACCCTGACCCTTCCTCTTCAGGAAACACTACCCTGACCCTTCCTCTTCAAGAGACACTACTCTGACCCTTCCTCTTCTAGAAACACTACCCTGACCCTTCCTCTTCAAGAAACACTACCCTGACCCTTCCTCTTCAAGAAACACTACCCTGACCCTTCCTCTTCTAGAAACACTACCCTGACCCTTCCTCTTCAAGAGACACTACCCTGACTCTTCCTCTTCAAGAAATACTACCCTGACCCTTCCTCTTCCAGAAACACTACCCTGACCCTTCCTCTTCAAGAGACACTACCCTGACTCTTCCTCTTCAAGAAACAATACCCTGACCCTTCCTCTTCAAGAGACACTACCCTGACCCTTCCTCTTCTAGAAACACTACCCTGACCCTTCCTCTTCTAGAAACACTACCCTGACCCTTCCTCTTCCAGAAACACTACCCTGACCCTTCCTCTTCAAGAAACAATACCCTGACCCTTCCTCTTCAAGAGACACTACCCTGACCCTTCCTCTTCTAGAAACACTACCCTGACCCTTCCTCTTCCAGAAACACTACCCTGACCCTTCCTCTTCAAGAGACACTACCCTGACTCTTCCTCTTCAAGAAATACTACCCTGACCCTTCCTCTTCAAGAAACACTACCCTGACCCTTCCTCTTCAAGAGACACTACCCTGACCCTTCCTCTTCTAAGAAACACTACCCTGACCCTTCCTCTTCCAGAAACACTACCCTGACCCTTCCTCTTCAAGAGACACTACCCTGACTCTTCCTCTTCAAGAAACAATACCCTGACCCTTCCTCTTCAAGAGACACTACCCTGACCCTTCCTCTTCTAGAAACACTACCCTGACCCTTCCTCTTCTAGAAACACTACCCTGACCCTTCCTCTTCCAGAAACACTACCCTGACCCTTCCTCTTCAAGAAACAATACCCTGACCCTTCCTCTTCAAGAGACACTACCCTGACCCTTCCTCTTCTAGAAACACTACCCTGACCCTTCCTCTTCCAGAAACACTACCCTGACCCTTCCTCTTCAAGAGACACTACCCTGACTCTTCCTCTTCAAGAAATACTACCCTGACCCTTCCTCTTCAAGAAACACTACCCTGACCCTTCCTCTTCAGGAAACACTACCCTGACCTTTCCTCTTCAAGAAACACTACCCTGACCTTTCCTCTTCAAGAAACACTACCCTGACCCTTCCTCTTCAAGAAACACTACCCTGACCTTTCCTCTTCAAGAAACACTACCCTGACCCTTCCTTGATCCATTGATCTTTTACCTCAGCACTGGTTCTGCTCTTAGATGATGTTTAGGAAGAAAATGCACGTGATTTCTGGTGACTAGTAGTTCTCTACCTATGTTGAATGACCTTATTGTACGTCGCTTTGGATAAAGGCGTCTGATAAATGACTGTAATGTAATGTAACAAAAGTACAAACATAATCAACCAATCACAGTACAGATAGACATGTAATTAACTAATCAGAGACGATAGCTGTGGCTTTCTTTTGTGTGTGTATTCTATATATGTGTGTGTGTTTCTGTATGTGTTTGTGTGTGTGTGTGTGCGTGCAGCTCCCTACCTTCTGGGTCTCATCCTTCTTCTCTTGTTTCAGTGTGTCTGTCAGGTTCACCAGTTTATCCATGGCCTCCACCTACACACACACACACACACACACACACACACACACACACACACACAGAGATGTAAAATTAATTTGCCACACACTAGACAGCTTGATGCAGAACTGTTTCCTGGCTGCAATACCACATCCAGCCACCAGAGGACACTGGCTTTAAAAACATGGATCCACACATACACAATAACTAACAATAACTTTTTTTTATTAACTGCAGTTACACACACACACACACACACACACACATACATGCTGCCTACCTGTCTGTTAAGGTGCTTGAGGTACATGCCACAGGCTCTGCAGAAAGCTTCTAGCAGCAGGCCGAACCGACGAGACACCGTTTTATTATGCATCTCTGATCTGACACACACACACACACACACACACACACACACACACGCACACACACACACGCACACACACAGAAAGAGATGAGAGTGTAACTTCATGATTAAGATGTTGGCTTATCTGACCCTTGACTATAGCCTTACTATAAAGGCTTCCAGGTGATGTAGCCCCGCCCCCTCTGGCAGCCATATTGGAGGTCCTCAGCTCTGAACAGCTGATTGTGTTTCTGTCTCAACAGAATTGAATCTTCATGGTTCATTTCTGTCTGTTTCTACTGAACTGATCATTTCATCACTGATACATCTGATTGATTTAGTGTTTAGATCATGTAGCTTGTTAGCTAGCTAACCATAGTATCTGGTCAGCTAACCAACACTGTCTTGTTGGTAACACATCTGATTAGCACACTAGCTAACATATCTAGTAGAAGCTAGCGTTAGCAGTGGCTAGTCAGTTAATATGGACATCATCTGCTTTGCAGGTAATCTATTGATAGTGAATAGTAATCTTGTATTTTGTAATCCACTTCTAGTAATTAGGTAATAGTAATCTAGTACTGGTAAACAAATGGTGTATTAATAGTAATCTACTAACAGTACTATGTAGTAGTGTTAAACTAATAACTAGTAATATTAATAGTCACCTAGTTCCTTTAATCTTTTCAGTAATCTGAAAATCAAGTACTAGTAAAATAATAATCCAGTACTAGCTATATACTAATCCAGTAATCTAGTCATCTAGTAATCTAGTAATCTTACTTGAGATGCCAGAAGAAGAAGTGTCCTATCCTCTGATTGGTCAGAGCTTTCTTTATCAGGAAGCGAGCGAGAGGATTGTCCAGGTACATCTCATACTTTAATACCTGGAACAGGAACACACACACACACAAAGACATAGGTCAGGTATTTGCTTTAAAAAGACTAATATGTTAGACTGAGAGGGTACCTGGACCAGTACAAGGTACTGAGAGGATACCTGGACCAGAAAGAGCTACTGGGAGGGTACCTGGACCAGTACAAGGTACTGGGAGGGTACCTGGACCAGTTGCAGGAGGTACTGGGGGGGTACCTGGACCAGTACAAGGTACTGGGAGGGTACCTGGACCAGTAGCAGGAGGTACTGGGAGGGTACCTGGACCAGTCAGAGGTACTGGGAAGGTACCTGGACCAGTAGCAGGAGGTACTGGGAGGGTACCTGAACCAGTTGCAGGAGGCACTGGGAGGGTACCTGGACCAGTTGCAGGAGGTACTGGGACAGCTTGTCGTCCGTCAGGCCCTGGACCAGGCAGCGCAGGGCGAACTCTCTGACCATCGGATCTGGAAAGTTACAGTCCAACAACTCCAACGCCGACTCCGGCTCCATCAACGGCCACTCCTTCAACAAACAGTACATCTGATGGAGCAGGGTGGGAGAGGAGAGACAGGACTGACAGTTAGAATGAAATATTTAGAGAAACACTCTTACCATCCTGGCACACTGTGTGTTTACAGTGTGTGTTTACAGTGTGTGTGTTTACAGTGTGTGTGTGTGTGTGTGTGTGTTACCTGGGACACCTCGTCTCTGGAGTTCCATTTGACGGACAGCAGCAGCTTAGGAAGAGACTCTGGAATATTAACACAGTAATGTCTGGAGAGAGAGACAGGTGGAAAAATGGAGAGACAGACAGGTAGAGAGATGAAGAGAGACAGGGAGAGAGAGAGAGAGAGATAGACAAAGAGAGAGAGAGCGAAAGACAGACAGGGAGACAGACACAGAGACAGACAGGTAGACAGACACAGAGACAGACAGGTAGACAGACACAGAGACAGACAGGTGGACAGACACAGAGACAGACAGGTGGACCGACAGGTAGACAGACAGAGAGACAGACAGGTAGACAGACACAGAGACAGACAGGTGGACCGACACAGAGACAGACAGGTAGACAGACACAGAGACAGACAGGTGGACCGACACAGAGACAGACAGGTATACAGACAGGTAGACAGACAGGTAGACAAACACAGAGACAGACAGGTGGACCGACACAGAGACAGACAGGTATACAGACAGGTAGACAGACAGGTAGACAGACACAGAGACAGACAGGTGGACCGACACAGAGACAGACAGGTAGACCGACACAGAGACAGACAGGTAGACAGACACAGAGACAGACAGGTGGACCGACACAGAGACAGACAGGTGGACCGACACAGAGACAGACAGGTGGACCGACACAGAGACAGACAGGTATACAGACAGGTAGACAGACAGGTAGACAAACACAGAGACAGACAGGTGGACCGACACAGAGACAGACAGGTATACAGACAGGTAGACAGACAGGTAGACAGACACAGAGACAGACAGGTGGACCGACACAGAGACAGACAGGTAGACCGACACAGAGACAGACAGGTAGACAGACACAGAGACAGACAGGTGGACCGACACAGAGACAGACAGGTAGACAGACAGAGAGACAGACAGGTGGACCGACACAGAGACAGACAGGTATACAGACAGGTAGACAGACAGGTAGACAGACACAGAGACAGACAGATTGACCGACACAGAGACAGACAGGTAGACAGACACAGAGACAGACAGGTGGACCAACACAGAGACAGACAGGTAGACAGACACAGAGACAAACAGGTGGACCAACACAGAGACAGACAGGTGGACCGACACAGAGACAGACAGGTAGACAGACAGGTGGACCGACACAGAGACAGACAGGTAGACAGACAGGTAGACAGACAGGTAGACAAACACAGAGACAGACAGGTGGACCGACACAGAGACAGACAGGTAGACAGACAGAGAGACAGACAGGTGGACCGACACAGAGACAGACAGGTGGACCGACACAGAGACAGACAGGTAGACCGACACAGAGACAGACAGGTAGACAGACACAGAGACAGACAGGTGGACCGACACAGAGACAGACAGGTGGACCGACACAGAGACAGACAGGTATACAGACAGGTAGACAGACAGGTAGACAAACACAGAGACAGACAGGTGGACCGACACAGAGACAGACAGGTATACAGACAGGTAGACAGACAGGTAGACAGACACAGAGACAGACAGGTGGACCGACACAGAGACAGACAGGTAGACAGACAGAGAGACAGACAGGTGGACCGACACAGAGACAGACAGGTAGACAGACAGGTAGACAGACACAGAGACAGACAGATGGACCGACACAGAGACAGACAGGTAGACAGACACAGAGACAGACAGGTGGACCAACACAGAGACAGACAGGTAGACAGACACAGAGACAGACAGGTAGACAGACAGAGAGACAGACAGGTGGACCGACACAGAGACAGACAGGTAGACAGACAGGTAGACAGACAGGTAGACAAACACAGAGACAGACAGGTGGACCGACACAGAGACAGACAGGTAGACAGACAGAGAGACAGACAGGTGGACCGACACAGAGACAGACAGGTGGACCGACACAGAGACAGACAGGTAGACAGACAGAGAGACAGACAGGTGGACCGACACAGAGACAGACAGGTAGACAGACAGGTAGACAAACACAGAAACAGACAGACAAAAATTGTGACTATCAGTTTATCTATTGAGTCATATTACTGACATTAGTCCACATTCAGGTCCTCCCTCCCTCCTCCCTCCTCCTCATTCGTCCTTGTCCATCCCTCCTCCTCCTCCAACTCTCCATCCCACCTCATCCCTCCCATCTCTCCATCCCTCCCTCCTCCCTCCCTCCTCCCATCTCCTCATTCGTCCTTGTCCCTCCCTCCTCCTCCAACTCTCCATCCCACCTCATCCCTCCCATCTCTCCATCCCTCCCTCCTCACTCCCTCTTCCCTCCTCCTCCACCTCTCCACCCCACCTCCTCCTCCTTCTCTCCATTCTCCTCCCCACGCCTCCTCACCTGTGTCTCCATAGGAAGTCCTTCTCCTGCTCTGACAGTTCATAGAGAGGATCTTTAGAGCAGAGGGAGCGGAGCTGCTCAGCATCTGCTGCTGAAACACTGCTGTCACAGGCCAGACGACTGCTCTGAGAGACAGACAGGCAGACAGACAGGTAGGGAGACAGGCAGGCAGGAGCAGAGACAGAAAGGAGGAGAGACAGGTAGATAGACAGTGACAGAGGGGGCACAAAGACCCTCAACATGAGAATGAGAATCATCATCATCTTCATCATCTTCATATTTGTGCATTAAGCTGATCTATCATGACTGTTGCTAGGTAACTAGGGATGCAGTGAGAGGTAACTGAGTTCACCACCCAGACGTCAGTAGACTGTCTGAGGTGCGTTCACAGCCAGCGTGTTCTGGTGGGTTTATTAAACCCTTCAGCTGGTTGGTCTCCAGGTGAGAACAACAACATTCACCAGATAACCGACGAGACGCCTGAAAACGTCTCAGTCCTCTAACAAGAGAACACAAGGCATTATGGGTAGAAGAGAACTGTGGTGGTTCGTTAGGAGAGAGAACGGGATCCAACCAGCTACAGGAAACCACCCAGAACACAAGGCATTATGGGTAGAAGAGAACTGTGGTGGTTCGTTAGGAGAGAGAACGGGATCCAACCAGCTACAGGAAACCACCCAGAACACAAGGCATTATGGGTAGAAGAGAACTGTGGTGGTTCGTTAGGAGAGAGAACGGGATCCAACCAGCTACAGGAAACCACCCCAGAACACAAGGCATTATGGGTAGAAGAGAACTGTGGTGGTTCGTTAGGAGAGAGAACGGGATCCAACCAGCTACAGGAAACCACCCAGAACACAAGGCATTATGGGTAGAAGAGAACTGTGGTGGTTCGTTAGGAGAGAGAACGGGATCCAACCAGCTACAGGAAACCACCCAGAACACAAGGCATTATGGGTAGAAGAGAACTGTGGTGGTTCGTTAGGAGAGAGAACGGGATCCAACCAGCTACAGGAAACCACCCCAGAACACAAGGCATTATGGGTAGAAGAGAACTGTGGTGGTTCGTTAGGAGAGAGAACGGGATCCAACCAGCTCCAGGAAACCACCCCAGAACACAAGGCATTATGGGTAGAAGGAGACTTGGTCCTCATGTTCAGATGTTTCTTCATGTGTTCTTAACTGGTATGAACACCAGAGAAGAGCAGACAAGTCCATCATGGTAGATCAAGTGACAGACTGGAACCAGGTTGGTTTGGACTCTCTAACCTGGTGGGATGACAGGTTACCAAAACTCAACCAATCAACCAGCTGCTGGGGAGTCATGGGACTTCTGGCTGGCTTGTGATTGGTCAGTGAGAACCTGAACCAACCAGATACTAAAACACTACAGAGTCAGTTTTCCACTCTGGATCAGACCAGCTGGAGGAGGATTCATTACTGTGTTTAATGTGTGTTAATACGTGTGTGTGTGTGTGTGTGTGTGTGTGTGTGTGTGTGTGTGTGTGTGTAGTGTGTGTGTGTGTGTGTAGTGTGTGTGTGTGTGTGTGTGTGTGTGTGTTACCAGTCCCAGGCAGTAGTTGTATCCCAGCTCTCTGCTGATGGTCCAGTTAGCATGTTCCTCTATCTGCTGCTCATCTGGAAACACCACAGTCTGATTAAACCAGGAGAACTCCAACTCCACACAGGGAGTCTCCTGGAGGAGGAGAGGAGGAGAGGAGGAGAGGAGAGGAGAGGAGGAGGGGAGAGGAGGAGAGGACAGAGAGGAGAGGAGGAGAGGAGGAGGAGAGGAGAGGAGGAGAGGACAGAGAGGAGAGGAGAGGAGAGGAGAGGAGGAGAGAGGAGAGGAGGAACATGATGTTGTTATTCCTCCATGGTTTCCAGTCTTCTAGTTGGTTCGATGCCTTGTCAGGTTCAAACCAACAACCTGCTGAAGTGTCCTTGAGCAACACACCTGACCCCTAGCAGCAACCTCCTGGTCAGTAGACAGACACACAGACAGACAGACAGACAGGTATTTACCTTGTTGGGATTTGAACCAGCAACCCCGATAGGATTCAGCAGGTCCTCCAGACCGTGAGGAACCGGCCAGAGACTCAGAGCCACTTTCCCACAAACCAGGATGTCCTTATAGTCAAACAGGTTGACGTTCCCCCAGGCCAGGGGACAGTGCTCCTGAGAGACAGACAGGTAGAGAGACAGACAGGATGTCCTTATAGTCAAACAGGTTGACGTTCCCCCAGGCCAGGGGACAGTGCTCCTGAGAGACAGACAGGTAGAGAGACAGACAGGATGTCCTTATAGTCAAACAGGTTGACGTTCCCCCAGGCCAGGGGACAGTGCTCCTGAGAGACAGACAGGTAGAGAGACAGACAGGATGTCCTTATAGTCAAACAGGTTGACGTTCCCCCAGGCCAGGGGACAGTGCTCCTGAGAGACAGACAGGTAGAGACACAGACAGGATGTCCTTATAGTCAAACAGGTTGACGTTCCCCCAGGCCAGGGGACAGTGCTCCTGAGAGACAGACAGGTAGAGAGACAGACAGGATGTCCTTATAGTCAAACAGGTTGACGTTCCCCCAGGCCAGGGGACAGTGCTCCTGAGAGACAGACAGGTAGAGAGACAGACAGGTTAACATTCCCTCAGGCCAGAGAGCAATGCCCCTAGACACAGACAAGTAAAAAGACAGAGAGACTGGGAGAGAGACAGACAGGTAGACAGACAGACAGACAGAAAGACAGAGAGACAGGGACAGAAAGAGAGAGACAGACAGACAGACAGACAGGTAGACAGACAGTAATTGGAATTGTTCAGCACACGACTGCTTTCTCTCCTTTCCTACCTCTCTCCTTCGCCCTTTCCTTCCCTCCTTCCTTCCTCCTTTCCTACCTCCTTCCTTCACCCTTTCCTTCCCTCCTTCCTTCCTCCTTTCCTACCTCCTTCCTTCACCCTTTCCTTCCCTCCTTCCTTCCTCCTTTCCTACCTCCTTGGCTCCTTTCCTTCCTTTCACAGAGCAGATAGACAGGCAGAGTCTGGCCGAGCGAGGCAGGTCAGCCAGGTAGATGTCATAAGACAGCCATTCATTCCACCTGGAGAGAGAGACAGGCAGACAGACAGACAGACAGACAGACAGATAGAAAGAGACAGAGAGAGACAGACAGACAGACAGACAGATAGAAAGAGAGAGAGAGACAGGCAGACAGACAGAAAGAAAGAGACAGAGAGAGACAGACAGACAGAAAGAAAGAGACAGAGAGAGACAGACAGACAGAAAGAGAGACAGAGAGAGAGAGACAGGCAGACAGACAGAAAGAAAGAGACAGAGAGAGACAGACAGACAGACAGACAGACAGAAAGAAAGAGACAGAGAGAGACAGACAGACAGACAGATAGAAAAAGAGAGAGAGACAGGCAGACAGACAGAAAGAGAGAGACAGAGAGAGACAGACAGACAGACAGACAGATAGAAAGAGACAGAGAGACAGACAGACAGGCAGACAGATAGAAAGAGAGAGAGAGACAGGCAGACAGACAGATAGAAAGAGACAGAGAGAGACAGACAGACAGACAGACAGATAGAAAGAGAGAGCGAGACAGACAGACAGACAGATAGAAAGAGAGAGAGACAGGCAGACAGACAGAAACAGAGACAGAGAGACAGACAGATAGAAAGAGACAGAGAGAGACAGACAGACAGACAGACAGATAGAAAGAGAGAGAGAGACAGGCAGACAGACAGAAAGAGAGACAGACAGATAGAAAGAGAGAGAGATACAGGCAGACAGACAGAAAGAGAGACAGAGAGAGAGAGACAGGCAGACAGATAGAAAGAGAGACAGAGAGAGACAGACAGGCAGACAGATAGAAAGAGAGAGAGAGACAGGCAGACAGACAGAAAGAGAGACAGAGAGACAGACAGATAGAAAGAGAGAGAAAGACAGGCAGACAGACAGAAAGAGAGACAGAGAGAGACAGACAGAAAGAGAGAGAGAGACAGGCAGACAGACAGAAAGAGAGACAGAGAGAGACAGACAGACAGACAGACAGACAGACAGAAAGAAAGAGACAGAGAGAGACAGACAGATAGAAAGAGAGAGAGAGACAGGCAGACAGACAGAAAGAGAGACAGACAGATAGAAAGAGAGAGAGAGACAGGCAGACAGACAGAAAGAGAGACAGAGAGAGAGAGACAGGCAGACAGATAGAAAGAGAGAGAGAGACAGGCAGACAGACAGAAAGAGAGACAGAGAGACAGACAGATAGAAAGAGAGAGAAAGACAGGCAGACAGACAGAAAGAGAGACAGAGAGACAGACAGATAGAAAGAGAGAGAGAGACAGGCAGACAGACAGAAAGAGAGACAGAGAGACAGACAGATAGAAAGAGAGAGAGAGACAGGCAGACAGACAGAAAGAGAGACAGAGAGAGACAGACAGACAGACAGAGAGAAAGAAAGAGACAGAGAGAGACAGACAGATAGAAAGAGAGAGAGAGACAGGCAGACAGACAGAAAGAGAGACAGACAGATAGAAAGAGAGAGAGAGACAGGCAGACAGACAGAAAGAGAGACAGAGAGAGAGAGACAGGCAGACAGACAGAAAGAGAGACAGAGAGAGACAGACAGATAGAAAGAGAGAGAGAGACAGGCAGACAGACAGAAAGAGAGACAGACAGATAGAAAGAGAGAGAGAGACAGGCAGACTAAGAGACATGTATTAAATGTATTAAATGTATTAAATGTATTAAATCTGATTTTACTCTTTTAAAGATGTTTTAATAAATGTTCTTAATATGTCATATCTGTGTGTGTGTGTATAAAAATGTGTGTGTGTGTGTGTGTATAATAATGTGTGTGTGTGTATAATAATGTGTGTGTATAATAATGTGTGTGTGTGTGTGTGTGTATAATAATGTGTGTGTGTATAATAATGTGTGTGTGTGTATAATAATGTGTGTGTGTGTGTGTATAATAATGTGTGTGTGTGTATAATAATGTGTGTGTGTGTATAATAATGTGTTTGTGTATAATAATGTGTGTGTGTGTGTGTGTGTATAATAATGTGTGTGTGTATAATAATGTGTGTGTGTGTATAATAATGTGTGTGTGTGTGTGTATAATAATGTGTGTGTGTATAATAATGTGTGTGTGTGTGTATAATAATGTGTGTGTGTGTATGTGTGTATAATAATGTGTGTGTGTATAAAAATGTGTGTGTGTGTATAATAATGTGTGTGTATAATAATGTGTGTGTGTGTGTGTATAATAATGTGTGTGTGTATAATAATGTGTGTGTGTGTGTGTATAATAATGTGTGTGTATAATAATGTGTGTGTGTGTGTGTGTATAATAATGTGTGTGTGTATAATAATGTGTGTGTGTGTGTGTGTGTGTATAATAATGTGTGTGTGTGTGTGTGTGTATAATAATGTGTGTGTGTGTATAATAATGTGTGTGTGTGTATAATAATGTGTGTGTGTGTGTGTATAATAATGTGTGTGTATAATAATGTGTGTGTGTGTATAATAATGTGTGTGTGTGTGTGTATAATAATGTGTGTGTGTGTATAATAATGTGTGTGTGTGTATAATAATGTGTGTGTGTGTGTGTGTATAATAATGTGTGTGTGTATAATAATGTGTGTGTGTTTGTGTATAAAAATGTGTGTGTGTGTGTGTGTGTGTATAATAATGTGTGTGTATAATAATGTGTGTGTGTATAATAATGTGTGTGTGTGTGTGTATAATAATGTGTGTGTATAATAATGTGTGTGTGTGTGTGTGTGTATAATAATGTGTGTGTGTATAATAATGTGTGTGTGTGTGTGTGTGTGTATAATAATGTGTGTGTGTGTGTGTGTGTATAATAATGTGTGTGTGTATAATAATGTGTGTGTGTGTATAATAATGTGTGTGTGTGTGTGTATAATAATGTGTGTGTGTGTATAATAATGTGTGTGTGTGTATAATAATGTGTGTGTGTATAATAATGTGTGTGTGTGTGTGTGTATAATGTGTGTGTGTGTATAATAATGTGTGTGTGTGTGTGTGTGTGTATAATAATGTGTGTGTGTGTGTGTGTATAATGTGTGTGTGTGTATAATAATGTGTGTGTGTGTGTGTGTGTGTATAATAATGTGTGTGTGTGTATAATAATGTGTGTGTGTGTGTGTGTGTGTATAATAATGTGTGTGTATAATAATGTGTGTGTGTGTGTGTGTATAATAATGTGTGTGTATAATAATGTGTGTGTGTGTATAGTAATGTGTGTGTGTGTGTGTGTGTGTGTTACCTGGGGTTAGAACAGGGAACTCTCTGTGTGTTGACATTGTCACACAGCGGCTCTCCACCATGATAGATACCTGTCCTGACATAGATCTACACACACACACACAATTATACACACACACATTATTATACACACACACACACACATTATTATACACACACACACACACAATTATACACACACACACACACAATTATACACACACACACACACACATTATTATACACACACACACACATTATTATACACACACACACATTATTATACACGCACACACACACACATTATTATACACACACACACAAACACACACACACACATTATTATACACACACACACACACACAATTATACACACACACACACACACACATTATACACACACACACACATTATTATACACACACACACACACACAAATTATTATACACACACACACACACATTACACACACACACACACATTATTATACACACACACACATTATTATACACACACACACACACACACACATTATTATACACACACACACACACACACATTATTATACACACACACACATTATTATACACACACACACACACATTATTATACACACACACACACACAATTATACACACACACACACACAATTATACACACACACACACACACATTATTATACACACACACACACATTATTATACACACACACATTATTATACACGCACACACACACACATTATTATACACACACACACAAACACACACACACACATTATTATACACACACACACACACACAATTATACACACACACACACACACACATTATACACACACACACACATTATTATACACACACACACACACACAAATTATTATACACACACACACACACATTACACACACACACACACATTATTATACACACACACACATTATTATACACACACACACACACACACACATTATTATACACACACACACACACACACATTATTATACACACACACACATTATTATACACACACACACACACATTATTATACACACACACACATTATTATACACACACACACACACATTATTATACACACACACACCTTGTCTATGTCTCGGATGTTGACGTTGACGTACGTGGCGCAGAGCAGCCGGACCCTCAGCAGAGTGTTGAAGACCCACAGGGACCTGGGAGGAGAACCATCACCTCCTCCTGGGAGAGGAGAGGGCTGAGGAGTCCTCCGACTGGAGAGATATGAATATGTTACGGGAGGAGAACCATCACCTCCTCCTGGGAGAGGAGAGGGCTGAGGAGTCCTCCGACTGGAGAGATATTAATATGTTACGGGAGGAGAACCATCACCTCCTCCTGGGAGAGGAGAGGGCTGAGGAGCCCTCCGACTGGAGAGATATTAATATGCTTATTGTTCTTCTTCTTCTTCTTCTTGTTATTATTATTATTATTATTATTATTATTATTAATAATAACAAGAAGAAACAAAGAATAATGTTAAATCTTACTGAAAAAAGATACTGGCCAGTCTACCTGTATGATAATAGATCTATAGAAGATGCTGATTGGCCGATGTAGATCTATGTAAGATGCTGATTGGCTGATGTAGATCTATGTAAGATGCTGATTGGCTGATGTAGATCTATGTAAGATGCTGATTGGCTGATGTAGATCTATGTAAGATGCTGATTGGCTGCTGTACCTGTAGGAAGGCGTGACGAAGCCAGAGGCAGGAAGCTGAGAGTAGAGACTGTCTTTAGACACCAGCATCAGGTGAGGAAGACGACCGACTGTTATACAGGACCTGATGTACTACAGACAGGTAGAGAGACAGACAGGTAGAGAGACAGACAGGTAGAGAGGCAGACAGGTAGAGAGACAGAAGGTAGAGAGACAGACAGGTAGAGAGACAGACAGGTAGAGAGGCAGACAGGTAGAGAGACAGACAGGTAGAGAGGCAGACAGGTAGAGAGACAGACAGGTAGAGAGGCAGACAGGTAGAGAGACAGACAGGTAGAGAGACAGAAGGTAGAGAAACAGACAGGTAGAGAGACAGAAGGTAGAGAGACAGACAGGTAGAGAGACAGAAGGTAGAGAAACAGACAGGTAGAGAGACAGACAGGTAGAGAGACAGACAGGTTGTTTAACAAGCTAACCAGTAATGTGTAGCAGTACATTTTAGGAGTAGCTGTCTTACCTTGTATTGACTGAGAGGATACTTCTCCAACAGGTACTCATCACATCCACACACCTAGAGAAACAGACAGGTGGTGAGACAGGCAGACAGGTACTGCTGCTGGTATACCACAATATCTTTACATATTCTCTCAATGTACGATAATATCAGGATATGTTTCATTTAAATAACCCAACTGCTAACAGAAGTGAAGTTCGATTTATTAAACAATAACAAATAATAACAACTAATAACCAGAAATAACAACAACAACAACAATAAACAACTAACAAGAACCACTAGCAATAACTACTAACAATAATAATAATAACTACTAGCAATAACAATAACTAATAATAATAATAACAATAACAACTAACAATAACAATAACTACTACTAATAATAATAACAACAACAATAACAATAAACAACTAACAAGAACCACTAGCAATAACTACTAACAATAACAATAATAACAACTACTAGCAATAACAATAACAACTAACAATAACAATAACTAATAATAATAATAACAATAACAACTAACAATAACAATAACTACTACTACTAATAATAACAACAACAATAACAATAAAAACTAACAAAAAAAAAAAAAAAAAAAAAAAAAAAAAAAAAAAAAAAAAAAAAAAAAAAAACCCAAAAAAAAAAAAACAAAAAAAAACCAACAATCAAAACAATAAATAATTTTTTAACAACAACAAACAAAAAAAAACAAAAAAAAACAAAAAAAAAAAAAAAAAAAAACAAAAAAAAAACAAAAAACAATAAAAAAAACAAAAAAAAAACAAAAAAAAAAAGAAAAAACAAACAAAAAAAAAAAAAAGGGGGAGGGAAGGGGATCGGAGGACAGAGAGGGAGAAAAAAGCGAAAGAGGGCCCGAAAAGGGACGGGTTTTTTAGAGCAACAGAGAAAAGGGGGCCAGAAAGGGCAAAAGGGAAGAAACAGAAGGAAAAGAGAACCCCCCCGGAGGAAAGAAGAGCGGAAAGGCGAGGGAAGAGAGAGGCCCCCAGAAAAACCTTGGAGAGATGAGAGAACAAAAAAAAAAAAACAAAACAAAAAACAAAAAAAGAGAAAATGAGGGGGAGGACAAAAAAAGAAAGAGAGCCGAGGACGAGAGAAAGGGAGGAGGGGGGGAGCAAGTGACTAGAACAAAAAAAGACAAAGAAAAGAGACAAAAAAGAGAGAGAGGAGAGAAGGGAGAAAAAGAGACAAAGAAAAGAGAGGAGAGGAGACAAAGAGAAGAGAGGAGCGAGGACAGGAAGAGAAAAGGAAGAGAAGAGAAGAGACAAGAGAGGAGAGGAGAAAAAGAGAGAGAGAAAGAGAGGAGAAAAGAAGAGAGCAAGAGGGGGAAAAAGAGACAGAGAGAAAACAGAAAGAGGAGAAAGAAAAAGAGGGGAGACAAAGAGAGAGAGGAAAAGGAGAGGAAAAGAGAGAGGAGAAAGAAAAGAGAGAGAGAGACAGAAGGAGAGACAGAGAGAGAGAGAAAAAAAGAAGGAGGGAGAGACAGAGAGAGAGAGACGAGAGGAGAGAGAGAAAAAGAGAGAGAGAGAGAGAAGAAAGAAAACAGAGAGAGAGACAAAGAGAGAAGAGAGAGAGAGAGAGGAGAGAGAGAGACAAAGAGAGAGAGAGAACGGGGAAGAGAGAGGAGAAGAGAAGGAAAGAAGAGGAGAGAGACAGAAAAAGAGAGAGACAGAGAGAGAAAGAGAGAGAGAGGAAAAAAGGGGAGAAAAGAGAGAGGAAAGAGAGAGAGAAAAAAGGGAGAGGGAGGAGAGAAGAGAGAAGAGAGAGAGAGAGACAGAGAGAGACCCGAGAGAAAAGGAGAGAGAAAAGAGAGAGAGAGAGAGAAGAGGGGGAAGAGGAGACAAAAAAGAGGAGAGAAAAGAAGGAGAAGAGAGAGAGAAGAGGAGAGAGACAAAGAGAGAGGGAAAAAAAGAGAGAGAGAGAGAGAAGAGAAGAGAGAGGACGGAGAGAGAAGGGGGACAAAGAGAGAGAGAGGAAAGAAGAAGAGAGAAAAACAAAGAGAGAGAGAGAACAGGGGAAAAAGGAAAAGAGGGGAAGAGAGAGACAGAGAAGAAGAGAAAAGGAGAAGAAGGGGGGACAGAAAAAAGAGGGGGGAAAAAAGGAGAGAGAGAAAAAAGACAAAAGGAGAAAAAAGGGGGGAAGGAGACAAAGAGAGAGAGAAAGAGAGAGACAGAGAGAGAAAAAGAGAGAGAAAAGAGAGAGAGAAAAAAGAGAAGAGAGAGACAAGAGGAGGAGAGAGAGAGAGAAAAGAGAGAAAAGAGAAAGACAGAGAGAAAAGGGGAAAAAAAGAGAGAGAAAAGAGAAGAGGAGAGAGAGAGAGACGAGAGACAGAAAGAGAAAAAAGAGGGGGAGGAAGAGAGAAGAAAAAGAGAGGGGGAGAGAGAGAAAAAAGAGGGAGATAGAGAAGGGGGAGAGGAAAGAGAGAAAAAAGAGAGAGAAAAAGAGAGAGAGGAGAAAAAAGAGAGAGGGGAAAAGAGAGAGAGAGAGAGAGAGGAGAAGGGGGAAGACAAAGGAGGGAGAGAGAGACAGAGAGAGAGAGGAGAGAGACGAGAGAGAGGAGGAAAAAAGAGGGGGAAGGACGAGGAAACAGAGAGAGAAGAGAGAAAAGAGAGAGACAAAGAAAGAGAGAAAAAGAGAGAGAGAGAGAGAAAAAGGAGAAAAAAACAGAAGAGAGAGACAAGAGAGAGAGAGAAAAGAAGAGAGGGGAGACAAGAGAGAGGAGAGAGAGAGGAAAGACGAAGAGAGAAAAAGAGAGGGGGACGGGAGAGAAGAGAGAGACAAAAAGGGAGAGAGAGAGACAAAAAAGAGAGAAAAAAGAGAGAAAAAGAGAGAGAAAACCAGAGAGAAAAGAGAGGGAGACAAGAGAGAAGAGAGACAGGGAAGAGGAGAAGAAGAAGGAGAGAAAGAGAAAAGAGAGAAAGGGAAAAAGGAGAGCAAAGAAAAGAGAGGAGAAGGAGAAGACAGAGAAAAGAGAGAGAGGACAAAGGGGAGAAAGGAGAGGAGAAAAAAAGAGAGGGGAGAGGAAAAAAAAAGGAAGGAGAGACAAGAGAGAGGAAAAACGAAGAGAGAGGACAGAAGAGAGAGAAAAAAGAGAGAAAAACAAAGAGGGGAGAAAAGGAGAGACAGAGAAGACAGAGGAGAGAGAGAGGAGAAGGAGGGGAGAGAGAAAAAAAGGAGACAAAAAAAGAGAGGGGAAAAAAGACAGAAGAGAGAGGAGAAAAAGAGAGAGAGAGAGAGGAGAGAGAGAGACAAAAAGGAGAGAGAGAGAGACAGAGAGAAAAGAGGGGAAGAAAAGACAGAGAGAGAGAAGGGGAAAAAGAAGGAAGAGAGAAGGAGGGGAAGAGAGAGAGAGAGGAACAGAGAGAGAGAGAGAGAGAAAAGGAGAGAGAGGAAAAAGGAGAGAGAAAAGAGGACAGAGAGGAGGGAAAAGGAAGAAAGGAGAGAGGAAAAGGGACAAAGAGAGAGAGAGAGAGACAAGAGAGAGAGGGAGAAGGAGAGAAAGAGAGAAGGGGAGGAAGAGAGGGGACGGGAAGAGAGAGAAGAAAAAGAGAAGAGAGAGAGAGAGAGACAAAGAGGGAGGAACGAGAAGAGAGAGAGAAAAGGAGAGAGAAAAGACAAGAGAGAGAGAGAGAGAGAGAGGAGAAAGGAGAGAGAGAGAGACAGAGAAAAGAGAAGACGAGAGAGAAAGAGAGGAGAGAGACAAAGAGAGAGAGAGAAGGAAGGAAGAGAGAGAGAGACAAAGGAGAGAGAGAGAAAAGAGAGAGGAAGAGAGAGAGACAGAGAGAGAGAAAACAAAAGAGGAGGAGAAGACAAAGAGAGAGAGGAGAGACAGAGAGAGAGAAGGAGACAAGAGAGAGAGAGAGACAAAGGAGAGGGAAAAGAGAGGAGACAAGAAAAAGGAAAAAGAGAGAGAGAGACAAAGAGAAAAGAGGAGAGACAGGAGAGAGAGAAAACAGAGGAGAGAGAGAGACAAGAGAGAGAGAAGGAGAGAGAGAGAAGAGAGAAAAGAGAGAGAGAGAAAAAGAGAAAAAAGAGAGAGAAAAAGAGACAGAAGAGAAAGAGAGAGAGAGGAGAGGACAAAGAGAGAGAGAGAAAAAAAGGAGAGAGACAGAGAAAAGAGAGGAAAAGAGAGAAGAGAGAGAAAAAGAGAGAGGAAAAAAGGAGAGAGAAAGGAGAGAGAGACAAGGAGAGAGAGAGAGAAAAAGAGAGAGAGAAAAGAGGAGGACAGAGAGAGAGAAAAAGAAGAGAGAGAGAAAAACAAGAAAAGGGGGGGAAGAGAAGAGGAGAGAGAGACAAGAGAGAGACAAAGAGAGACGAGAGAGACGAAAAAAAAGAAAAGAAAAAGAGGAGAGAGAGAGGACAAAGAAGAGAGGAAAAAAGGGAGAGAGGAGAGAGGAGAGAGACAAAGAGAGGGGCGGGAGAGAGAAAAAGACAGAGGAGATAGAGAGAGAGACAGAGAGAGATAGAGAGAGACAAAGAGAGAGAGAGGAAGAGAGAGAGAGAGAACAAAGGAGAGGAGACACAGAGAGAGAGAGAGAGACAGAGAGAGACGAGACAGACAGAGAGGAGAGAGAGAAGACAGAGAGAGAGGAGAGAAAAAGAGAGAGAGAGAAAAAAGAGAGAGAGAGAGAGAGAAGAAGAACAGAAAAGGAGAGAGAGGAGAGAGAAAAGAGAAGAGAGAGGACAGAGAGGAGAGAAGAAAAAAGAGAGAGAGAGAAGACAGAGAGAGACAGAGAGGAGGAGACAGAAGAAGGGGAGGAGAGAGAGAAAAAGAGAAGAAAAGGGACAGAGAGAGACAGAGAGAGAGAAGAGAGACAGAAGAGAGAGAGAGAGGACAAAGAGAGAGGAGAGACGAGAGAGAGAGAGAGGACAAAGAGAGAGAGAGAGAAAAAAGAGGAGAGAGAGAGACAGAGAGAGACAGAGAAGAGGAGAGAGACAGAGAGAGAAAAGAGAGAGCAAAGAGAGAGAAGGGGACAAGAGAGAGAGAGGAGGGGAGAGACAAAGAGAGGAGAAGAGCAGAGAGAGACGAGAAGACAAAGAGAGAGAAAATTTATTTATTTACCGAAAATTTTTTTACGAAGACTTTTTACTTCTTTCCCATTAAAAAAAGTAAAAAACAGAAATAGATATATACATCACAGTTCACATCAGCCCAGTCCAAAAAAACGAGCTCTTCCTCCACAAAGGCATAGGTACCTAAAAAAACCCCCTCAACGGGAAAGCTATCGAGGTTCTGGTTCCATTTATGTTTAAAGTCCCCCAAAACCCCTGAATTTTGGTTTGTAATGGGACCTTTATTCCCCTGGGTAAATTCCTTTTTGCCAAGAAGGAAGTTTAACAGCTGACACTATCCCTGTGCTTCTGCTGTACTTGACCCACAAAACAAACAGATGTTGGTTAAAAAAAATTTAAACACCCTGAAACTTCCTTAAGAAAACAAACAGAGAGAGTGGGAACACTCGAAACACAGTGGAAAAACTGTTTTTTTTAGTACAAAAGGACAAGTGTTTCCTCTTTTAAAGAAATAAAAGCGTTCACAGCAATGCTGCCCTGAAGGATCCTCCCCTGAAGCTCAGTGGGGGTTTATACAGAACCCTCCACCTGGCTTGATTCAGGGAAAGTCCAAATGTTTCCTCCAAGGAGTATCGTCCCGGTGTTCAGCTTTTCTTATTAATGGATTTGACCAGCCGTCTGTCACAGCTTTACCTGGGCTCCTTCCAGAGAAACCCTGGTGTTGTTCGTTCTAGAAACACAGAGCAGTCTGCAACATCAGGACCAATGTTCAGTGCAGGGAAAGGATCAGTGCTGTCAGGCAGCAGTAACCCTTTACTGTAGTCAGTTATTATTATGTGTTCATGTCCGGTCAACTTGTGTTTCCAGTCATTTAGTAACTGACCAATGACCCGTATGGATCTGACTCCCAAACAGGCTGCTAACGGATTGTCCAATTTAGGTCCAACCAGATCCACCAGCTGTCCCACAGTCACAAACCTGGTGGAGCACAACCTTGTCTCCAGACTGAGGCCCTCCCTGTCAGGGAAAACCAGCCGACCTCCAAACACCAGCGGTTCCTGAAGCAGCCAGTACAGCGAGTCAGAGGTATCCATCCTCTGCTTCTCTAGCAGAGTCCAGGCTGCGATAAAATCCAGGCAGTGCTCTGACGTCTGGCTTTTTTAAAATCCATTAAGAACAGGGAGGATCTCAGTCCCAGTCCTCTATACTGCTGCAGAATAGTCCAGGCCAAAGGTCTCCAGACCAAGTCTACTGGCCCTATGAGCAGTCTCTGTACAAACTGCACCCTGAAAGCAGCACCCCTACTGGCCAGGTGAACCAGTCCCTGCCCTCCTTCCTCTTTAGGAAGCTCTGAGGGACCCAGTGCAGCTTGTCCCAAAAGAAATCCACCAGCATGGCCTGGATTTTAGCCAGGAGCCCTGCTGGAGGATCAATACAGGCCAAACGATGCCACAAGGCTGAGGAAACCAGGTTGTTTATTACCAGCACTCGACCCCTGTAGGACATTTTTGGTAAAACCCATTTCCATTTGTTGAGACGCCCTTTGACCTTTTCTAGAACATTCTCCCAGTTCTTTTGTAAAAAGGATTCATTCCCTAAAAAACACCCCTAGATACTTTACCCCTCCTTTCTTCCAGACCAGCCCTCCAGGCAGACTGAGTTGATTCCTCAGAGACTCCCCCACCATGACAGCTTCACTTTTGCCCCAGTTCACCTTAGCAGACGATATTACCCCAAACAGATCCACATTGCGTACCAACAAATCAATATCCTTCTGTTTCCTTATCAGGACCATGACGTCATCAGCATATGCAGACAGTTTGAAGGAAAACTGACTCCAGACGGATCCCTTCTGAGCTGGTGAAGCAGAGGTTCGATGGCGAGCGAGTACAAAGCGCCCAAAAGGCAGCAACCCTGTCTCACCCCTCTCTGAACACTGAACGGAGCACTGAGCCCACCATTGATTTTGAGTATACTCGCAATGTCACTGTACAACACCTGGATCATGGCTATAAATCGAGGGCTGAACCCAAAAGCAGTTAGTGTGTGCCATAAATATTGGTGTTCAACCCAATCAAAAGCCTTTTCCTGGTCTATAGAAATCAGACCAGTATCTACAGCCAATGAACTAGAAACCTCCAGAACATCCCGAATTACAATGATGTTATCACTGATGAGCCTGTTGGGCACACAGTAAGTCTGGTCCGTATGGATGACTGCATCCAGGACCTCTCTGAGTCTGGAGGCCAGAGCTTTGGACAGTATCTTGTAGTCCGTGCATAGCAGAGACCGGTCTCCAGTTCTTTAACTCCTGCAGGTCTCCCTTCTTAGGCAGCAGAGTGATGACTGCTCTCCTGCAGCTCAGAGGCAGCTGGCCCCTCTCCAAACTGTCCTTGAGGACCTCCAACAGGTCCTCACCCAACACACACCAGAAAGACTTAAACAAATCCACAGGAAGTCCATCTATTCCTGGAGCCCTGCCGTTCTGCAGGCTCATCATTGCGGTGTACAAGTTCACCCAGAGAGAACTGGGCCTCCAGTCTTCTATTGACTCCAGCGTCAACCTGAGGCAAGCCAGTATAAAACTCCTCAGCCACCTCCGGGCTCTCACTGAACTCAGATTTAAAAAGGTCTCTGTAAAAACAGGAAGCAAACCTGCGAATCTCTGCAGAATCTGAGACTGCAGAGCCGTCGCTGCAGCGTAGAGAGTGCATCACTTTTTTCTGCCCGTTTTTCCTCTCCAATCCAAAAAAGAATTGTGATGGAGCATCCATCTGGGAGACATCCATGAAACGTGAGCGGACCAGCGCTCCCTGTGCTGCAACGCCCAACAGGTTGGCTAAAGCCGCCTTTTTGGATTTTAGGGCCTCAAAATGTCCCTGATTTCCTGTAGACTCTACTAAAGACTGTAGTTCTACCACTTCAGTTTCTAGAACCCTCAAAGATCTGGTGATGCCACCAGTGACATTACGAGTATACTGCTGACAGAGCTGTTTTATTTGACACTTCCCAATGTCCCACCACTGCTGAATACTCTTAAAACCAGATTTGCACGTCCTATGTGTATTCCAGAGACACTCAAAGGCATCTCTGAAAGTCTTATCGTGCAGTAAGTTGGTGTTAAAATGCCAATAGGCGCTCCCTACCCTAACATCTTTAATCAGCACCCGGCAACACACAAGATGATGATCAGTAAAACCCACAGGATGTATCTGGCACCCTTTGAAAACATTCAGCTGGTGTTTAAAACAATAAAATCGGTCTAGTCTCACCAGAGACAGCACGTTGTCTTTACCATGAGACCAAGTGTACTGTCTGGCCTTTCTATTCAGACTTCGCCAAACATCTAGGAGCTCATGCTCCTCAGTTAGCTGTCTGAACCTTCTGGAAGAGGCGGGATGAGGCTCTTGATGGTTTCTGTCCATCTTTGCATCCTCTGTGCAGTTAAAATCCCCCCCGACACATAAAAAGTCTTCAGTGCTGCTGTTGCGTAAAACAGTACACAAGACATCTAAAACATTGAGCCTTTCAACAGGATGGGTAGGAACATACACATTAATAAAAACTGTTTTCACATTTTCATGCTGTGTTTTCACCATTAGCAAGTGTCCAGGTATTACTTCCTCTACCTCACATGAACATGGTTTAAGGTTTTTAGAAAAAACAATGCCAACTCCCCCACTGTTACTCGTTTTATGACTTAAAATAATTTCACCACTGCACTCTTTTTTCCACTGGCTTGCATTGTCCACAGTGCTATGCGTTTCCTGAAGCATCACTACGTCTAGTTTCTTAATTTCCATCAACTTGAAAAAAGAAGCCCTTTTTTCATCGCTCCTGGCTCCATTCAGGTTTAAAGTGCCTAATTTAAGGTCACACATGGAAATAAAATAAAAACCAACAATGATAAAGCAAAGAGCAGTCGCAAGGAAGTGAGAGGATGCCATCTTTTTAAACATCATCAGACAGTTTTGCTTTTGTTTTGACAATCAGTTTTTTCAGCCTGAAAACCTCTTGGTTGGTGAGACTTTCATCCCCTAAATCACCATTGTTTCTGATCACACTCCGGGCTGATGAAACGAAAACCTTTAAGTCAGGAAAAACATCTTCCACTTTCACATCCCTCAGGTCCTTGTTGTCCTGCAGGAATTTCCTGATTTTTGCAGGGGAAAAACCACTGTGCTCTTCCTCCTGCGTTAACTGGCTCCGCCCTGTTTCCACTGAGCTGTCATCCACCCTGTCACACTCAGTACCTTTAAAAACCTTTGCGCTGTTGCTGCTCAGCACTTCATTTGGTTTCTTCCTTTTTTGAGTCATTTTAAAAAAGTCCTCATCAGACATGTCCTCATCTTCAGAATCCTCTACTACTCCTACTGCACCTTTTTCCTTTTCTGGGCTCACTTTATTCTGTTGACCATTTTTACTATTACATTGTTCACCTTCCTTCACCTGTTTGTCTCCGCTCTGTTCCTGTTGATCAGTCTGAACTACTTCCCCTAACTCCGCCTGCCTCCTTTCACCCCCCTGTGCCTCACCGTTCACCTGGCCGCCCTGCGCTTCCTCCCTGCCCGCCTGAGGCTCCTCACCACCGGTGCCTGTAGGAGCAGAGCTCCCCGAGGCTCCGGAGGAGGCCGGGGCTTCCTGCTCGTCTGGCTGTTCTCTAGCTGCCCTCTCCGGGCAGGAGCGGATTAAATGCCCCTCCGCCCCACACCCGAAACATTTCATGGTCTCCGATGTGGCGAAAACCATGTAATTGAAACTATCAACCTTAAAGTTAAAAGACACGTTTATTTTTTCATTGTTGTCTTTCAACATCATGTACACCAGCCTCCTGTGACACACTACATGTTTTAGTAGCGGAGACTTCGATCCCAACGAGATCATGTTGATGGGAGAGACTAGCTGCCCGTACCTAGACAACTCCTTGGCTAAAGTTTCATTCCTAATGAACGGGGGTGCGTTCGATATCGTGATCTTTTTTGCCGGGTTAACCAGCGGGAGAACCGGAGTAAAAGTGTCTCTAATCACAACACCTTCCTCAACTACCTGATCCACTTTAGCCGTGCTGGCTAAGAAAATAACAATAGCGCTGTTCATGCGCGAGACTTGACGCTGCCATAACCCACTACCTTCCCAACCGCCAAACCAGCCTCCTCCACTGAGCAGCCGCCCACCGGCACCAGCTTCACTGCATGCCGGCGAGTCAGCTTCTCAAACTCCCCCCCACCGTCAACTACCGGCATGTTGCCCAGCCGGGCTACAAGCCCCGATACCCGACAAACCCCAAACCCCCAACAAACTGTGCTCAAAGTGCTTTAAGAAAACTGTGACATTTATTGTGCAAAACACCAGTGAAAAACGCATTAAACACACCAAACCTTAGAAGAGAAAACCTTCAGTCGCTCTCCGAAACACACTCCACGCACTCCGCAAACGCTCACACACACGCATGCGCATGAGAGAGAGACAGAGAGAGAGACAAAGAGAGAGAGAGAGAGACAGAGAGAGACAAAGAGAGAGAGAGAGAGAGAGACAAAGAGAGAGAGAGACAGAGAGAGAGACAAAGAGAGAGAGAGAGAGAGAGAGAGACAGAGAGAGACAAAGAGAGAGAGAGAGAGAGAGACAGAGAGAGACAAAGAGAGAGAGAGAGACAGAGAGAGACAAAGAGAGAGAGAGAGAGACAAAGAGAGAGAGAGAGAGACAGAGAGAGACAAAGAGAGAGAGAGAGAGACAGAGAGAGACAAAGAGAGAGAGAGAGAGAGAGAGAGACAAAGAGAGAGAGAGAGACAGAGAGAGAGACAAAGAGAGAGAGAGAGAGAGAGAGACAGAGAGAGACAAAGAGAGAGAGAGAGAGAGAGAGACAGAGAGAGACAAAGAGAGAGAGAGAGACAGAGAGAGACAAAGAGAGAGAGAGAGAGAGACAAAGAGAAAGAGACAAAGAGAGACAAAGAGAGAGAGAGACAGAGAGAGACAAAGAGAGAGAGAGAGACAGAGAGAGACAAAGAGAGAGAGAGAGAGAGACAAAGAGAAAGAGACAAAGAGAGACAAAGAGAGAGAGAGACAAAGAGAGAGAGAGAGAGAGACAGAGAGAGACAAAGAGAGAGAGAGAGACAAAGAGAGAGAGAGAGAGAGAGACAGAGAGAAAGAGACAAAGAGAGACAAAGAGAGAGAGAGACAGAGAGAGAGAGAGAGAGAATTTGAATTGTAACAGCACTTTATTGATAAAGCGTTATCCGTTCTACAGATCAATCTGTTCAGGTCACTTGTCTATTTTCAATAACAACAAACCTGATAATCAACTTGAAAAGAAAAACAAAACAACGAAAACAACAGAAACAAAACCAAACAGTTTCTCAGCTCATTCCCCAATATCAGCACCTCCTCTGATACAGAGCACAGCACTCCTTTATAACACCAGACATGATGAACCCGTCCAGGTTGTTCATCGCTTTGTAATAGTTAAAATCTATTTTCAGTCTTTCAACATTCTGATGAACAGACACACAGCATCATGGTCTGAGGACTGTTCTACCTTGTTCCTCCTGCTGAGGTAGACAGACATCTTTGCTCTGCCTAAAATGAAGTTAAAAAGTTGGCACTTACTTTTCTTCTTCTGACAGTACCTATAGCCCAGTATGAACATGTGTTGTGTAAAAACTTCATTAAAAGACTTAAAGAGTTTGTCAAGCAGGTAAAACAGAGGAGCAAGTCTGGAACAGTCCAGGAAACAGTGGAAGACGGTTTCCCTCTGTGTGCAGTAAGGACAGTGGTGATCAACATTTGGGTTTAAAATGGAAATAAAAGCATTGACAGCCACAATGCCATGTAAAACCCTCCACTGCAGACCACCAGCTTTTTTCATTAACGGTGGTTTGTACAGCGCTCGCCACTCTGGCTTCACATCGTCAGCTAGACCAAGATGGGCCCTCCAGGGAGTGTCACCTCTCCTGTTGAGCTTCTCCTTGTTGAGAACCACTAGTACTGGTGTTGTGGCTTAAAACTACTTCTCCTTTCCATTCCCTCTTCCATGCTACTGTCTTGTCCTCAGTGCTGTGTGTTTCCTGTATGAGCATCACGTCTAGCTGCTTCAGCTCCATCAGTTTAAAGAGAGATGCCCTCTTTGCATCATCTCTTGCTCCGTTCAGGTTAAAAGTGCCTATTCTTATATTAGCCATGGGGGGAAAGACAAACTGCGGAAAAGAAACAAAAAAACAAAAGAGAAAGAAAATAAACAAAATATAGAACTTAAACATCTTCAAGGACTTGTGTTTTTATCTTTTGGACAAGTTTTTTTTAACCTAAAAACCTCCTGTTCAGTGAAGGACTGGTCACTCAGGTCTGCAGGGTTTTTCATGAGATATTTTGTTGATTCCACAAAAAGTTTCAAATCAGGGAAGAAGTTTTCAACTTTAACAGCCCTTGTGCCCTTGGTGTCCTGCAGAAACTTCCTGATTCGTTACTGAGTAGCCACTCTTCCTGTCTCATCAACGCAGGGCGCCTACAGACACAATTGCCCATGTCTGCGGGTGGGAAGCTGGAGGGGTATATATCCTGGTCGCTGCTCTAGCGCCTCCTCTGGTCAGTCGGGGCGCCTGTTCAGCAGGGAGGGGAACTGGGGGGATAACATGTTCCTCCACGATACGCCCTCCCGGTGAAACTCCTCGCTGTCGGGTGAAAAGAAGTGGCTGGCGACTCCACATGCATGTGGAGGCATGTGGTAGTCTACACCCTCTACACCCTCTACACCCTCCCAGACCGGCTGAGGGGGCGGAGCAATGACCGGGACCGCTTAGGCAAGGGGAATTGGACATGAACAATTGGGGAGAAAAAAAGGGGTAAAAAATAAATAAATAAAAATAAACCCTCATCACATCGTCACGTCCAGGTGGGACAGCCATTGTCATGGACACCAGTTAACTAGTAACTAGTTAGTAACTAGCTAGCAACTACTTAACCTGACACCACGCACACAAGCCTTACCTTGAGTGTGTATTTCTGTTTGGAGTTGGAGGGAGACACAATCACCCAGATAGTCACTATCAACCTCCCTATAGAGAGAGACAGATAGAGAGAGAGACAGACAGATAGAAAGACAGACAGGGAGAGAGACACAGAAATGAGTGTATGACTGATGTGTATCTCCAGGTGGTGTGTTCTGAAACCAGAATACAGGCAGACAGACAGGCAGAACAGGCTAACTAACTAGCTAAATAACCAACTAGCTAATTAACCAACCAACTAACTAACCAACTAGCTAACTAACAACTAACCAACCAACTAACTAACCAACCAACTAGCTAACCAACCAACCATCCAACTAACTAACCAACTAGCTAACTAACTAACTAACTAACCAACTAGCTAAACAGCCAACTAACTAACCAACTAGCTAACTAACTAACCAACTAGCTAACTAACCAACCAACCAACTAACCAACAACTAACCAACTAACTAGCTAACTAACCAACTAACTAGTCAACAACCAACCAACTAACTAACCAACTAACCAACAACTAACTAACAACAACTAACCACCTAACTAACCAACTAACTAACCAACTAACTAACCAACTAACAACTAACTAACCAACAACCAACTGACCAACCAACTAACCAACTAACTAACCAACTAACTAACCAACCAACTAACTAACCAACCAACCAACTAACTAACCAACTAGCTAACTAACCAACTAGCTGACCAACCAACTAACCAAATAACTAACCAACCAACCAACTAACCAACTAGATAACCAGCTAACTAATGAACTAACCAACCAACTAACTGACCAACCAACTAACTAACTAACCAACCAACTAACCGACCAACCAACTAACCAACCAACCAACTAACTAACCAACAACTAACCAACCAACTAACCAACCAACCAACCAACCAACTAACTAACAACTAACCAACTAACCAACCAACTAACCAACTAACTAACCAACCAACCAACTAACTAACCAACTAACCAACCAACTAACTAACAACCAGCTAACTAGCTAATCGTGACAACAGCAACACAACAGTATTGTTCCCGACACCGACATCACCTTTGTCCAGCTTGCTGTAGATGTGCTGTGGCAGCTGTGAGTTCGACTCCACGTTGGGCGGGTAGACGTAGAGCGCCTGGCTGTGGGCGCCGCCCCCCTCCCTCTCCTCCATGGCCTCTCTGCACACGCTCAGTATGGACCGGCGGAAGTCCTGCACCTCCGGGTCCTTGAGCACCTCGAACTCACAGACCGGCATCCCAATGGCAAAACCTACACACACGTCTGGATCAGTGTGTGTGTGTGTGTGTGTGTGTGTGTGTGTGTGTGTGTGTGTGTGTGTGTGTGTGTGTGTTACCGATCTCTCGGTTCAGGATCTTCTCCTCTCGGTTGCCCAGTGGCTCTATGACCTTCAGGATTGGATGAAACAGTCTGAGGTCACACAGTCGCCTCGTCTCGTCATAAAACTCCTCCCTCTCTGCTTCCTGGGTCACACCCACAAAGATGTAACACGACTCCTCCTGGCCAATCAGAGAGCAGAACACAGGCGTGTGTGGGAAAACCTGTCCAATCACACAGCAGGACACAGGTAATAATAATAATACGCGTGTGTGTGTGTGTGTGTGTGTACTTGCAGCCGGTGGTGCAGTGTGTGTGTGTGTGTGTGTGTGAGTGTGTGCGTGTGTGTGTGTGTGTACTTGCAGCCGGTGGTGCAGTGTGTGTGTGTGTGTGTGTGTGTGTGTGAGAGTGTGTGAGAGAGTGTGTGTGTGTGTGTGTGTGTGTGTGTACCTGCAGCAGGTGGTACAGTGGGTACTTCCTGGCCTCGGTGAACAGCTGCTGCTTGATGCTGATCAGAGGAGTTTCTCTGAGACACTCCAGACTCACCATCATCCCTGTGACAAAGTAGAGTCCAGTAGAATCCAGTAAAGGACACTAGAGCGGCCTGGCCCGGCCCGGACAGCTCAGTCGGTAGAGCATAAGACTCTCAGTCTCAGGATCGTGGGTTCGATCCCCACATAGTGTCACGTACCTTTGCTAAATGACTGTTATGTGATGTAGAGGACGGTAGAGGACGGTAGGGTCAAGGAGAAGACAGTAGAGGACATTAGAAGACGGTAGAGGACAGTAGAGTCCAGGAGAGGACAGGTAGATGACCAGTAGAGGACGGTGGAGGACAGTACAGTAGAGTAGAACAGAGCTGGACTGTCATGTGAAGAGGTGACATGTTGCCATGGTAACTAGTAAAGAGGTCACAGTCACCACGGTAACTAGTAAAGAGGTCACATGTCGCCATGGTTACTAGTAAACACCATGTTAAACTGGAATAATAATAAAACTGTTATTTTGACTTTTTACTGAGCTGAAACGTGATGAGTAGTAGCACCGCCCTCCGTGATGAGCAGGAGTAGAATAAAGTAGAAAAAAGTAGATGTAGAGTAGAATAGAATAGAAGAGTTTAGTACCGTTGGGTAGGCAGCAGTCCACCAAGATGCGGGGGGGCATGAGGTGGAGCCCCCATAGTTCCCCTGACGACGGTCTGGGTGCCATGGCAACCACCACTCTCACCTCAGCACCGGGCTACCTGGACAGACAAGACAGAAAGACAGACAGACAGGTTGAAACCAGACTAGCCCTGTTTGGCCCGGTTTGGCCCGGTAGTGTAAAAAAGACTAGCCCTGTTTGGCCCAGTAGTGTAAATCAGACTAGCCCTGTTTGGCCCGGTTTGGCCTGGTAGTGTAAACCAGACTATCCCTATTTGGCCCTGTTGGCCCAGTACTGTAAACCAGACTATCCCTGTTTGGCTCGGTAGTGTAAACCAGACTATCCCCGCTTGGCCCGGTTTGGCCTGGTAGTGTAAACCAGACTAGCCCTGTTTGGCCCAGTAGTGTAAACCAGACTATCCCCGCTTGGCCCGGTTTGGCCCGGTAGTGTAAACCAGACTAGCCCGGTTTGACCCGGTAGTGTAAACCAGTCTAATGGGAATGAGTTGTGGATTACTGCTGTAGTTCCCTGTGCTGTCGGTGGAGGCGCTAAGTGATCAGACTGGCTATTTGCTAACAGCGCCATCTCTCTGCAACATGGCGCTTATCAGCGGGCGTGGTCCAGTTAAGAGCAACAGCTTTATCCAATCACAGAGCTTCAATTTCCTTTGGGGCGTGGCTTCTGCTTCTCATCTAGAACTCTGTTAACTACCAACTAGTGTAAACTAGCAGTTTAGTTTCCCATTGGCTTTCACTAGCAAGGCTAACAGATGCTCACATGAAGCTAATGCTAACTCAGTCATTAATTAAGCATTGTCTCATCACTTCCTGTAAAGATAAAATACTGCACTCTAATTGGCTGTAAACATGCAATACAGAGAAGGTAGACTGTACAGATCATAGACATATATACATAGACGCCTGCATTGGCCTGTGGATCGTACGTAAACGCCGCCGCCATATTGGTTCGGTCAAGACTGGCCTGTAAACAAATACAAGTAAACGGGAGCTGCGGTTTTTCTGGATGAAAAAGCACTATAACGTTTACATTTCTCAACCGATTTCAGTGAGTCGTTTTATATTCAAGGGTTTATGATCTACTGGAGTAGAAAAAAAAGTTTTGTCTCCAGTTACTTAGAATCTCGATAGTTAGGCTATAATCGCTGTGTATCAACTCTTTCTCTTTGGGAAACCTTCAAAGTGTGAGACAGGTTAGCTAGCCAGCTAACAACAGTCAGATTCATAATATGTCAGCCGCTTAGCCGAAACGAGAAATGTAAACGTTATAGTGCTTTTCATCCAGAAAAACTGCAGCTCCCCGTTTACTTGTATTTGTTTACAGGCCAGTCTTGTCCGAACCAATATGGCGGCGGCGTTTACGTATCGTAGCAATGGGCAGAAGCAGTCAATGCGGCGTCTATGTATATATGTCTATGGTACAGATAGACTGCACCAGGAAGTGGTTCTCATCGTCCAGTCACGTCAGAACACTGTGACGTCACTGACACCTGACACCTCATATGGGGAGGGAAAGTGAACAGCTACGCCCCCTAGTGGTGCGTTCATATCGGAGGGTACTCTTAAAAAATGATTACAAAGCCATATCAGCGAAGTTAGTGAAACCACATATTTTTGAGGGTGTATACAGTAATAAACTACTAACTGTCACAATTTTGAGAGATATTTTGCCTTGAATCAAATTTTTGAAATTGCACCTTTCGTTTCACAAACGGACTACAGCTCAAGTCGCAGCTCATACGTCACGGAGCACTTGACCAAGAAAAATGCATCGGTCAGAAACTGACGGGTGTATGTTTTACACAAAGGATCTGAAAGAGCCAAATGATGAGCGTTCTCCTTCATGCTATCCCTGACAACACCTGTCAGGCCTACAGTGGTTATCACCACGCGGTATACATAGCTAGCCAGGCAATACAAAGCAGCATTTTGACAGTGATTGACTCTTCGAGTCGTGAAGCGGGAGGTACGTCACGCGTGACATCATCCATGCGACGTGGTAGTTCCTTGACACCTCGTTACAAAGAAACTCAATCAATCAAGAATCAATAAAGTTTAACCCCGTGCAGCCAGAGATATATTTTTTCTCTATGGAGAATCTCATTCATTTCTCTCAGCATTAGGAACGCTGCCACCAGGGGGCGACCTGATTACTTCCCTCCCTATTGCTTCCTGTTTCTTCCTGTTTCTTTATTTCTGTCAAACAAAGAGAGCGGCCATGCAAGAGGAAAAACTAGGACACAGACGGGCGAGCGACAATCACACAAAGAGAGAGAGAGAGAGATGTGATACAGCATCTGTTTGTTTCCGGGGAAACAAACATTTTCAAAATGAATTAACCTGCTAACCTACTAGTCTACAGTGGTTGGTTACTGTATTGTTAACCTGGTTGACAAACACCTGAAGACAGACAACCAGACTACAGACAGACAGACAGACAGACAGACTAGTTATAGACAAGTGATGCAGACTACAGGGCCAGAGAACCCGCCCCTGTCCTTTGATTGACAGATGGTTTCAGTGATCGAATGGGCGTGGGGGGGGGGGCTCTTTGTATCAGAATGAGAGACACCAGGGGTCTGTTCCAAGAAGCGGGTTTAGTGAAAACTCTGAGTTTGTTAACCCTGAGATGAGGGAAACTCTGGGTTTTCCGTTCCAGAAAGAGAGGTAACTCAAACTCTGATTCAGTTACCATGGTAACTGACTCTGTGACCCTAACCTGCTCGCTGGCAGGTTTTCTTGAACAAACCCTGACTTTCTCCTTATCTCCTCCCTCTGCTAGCCTTACCAACGCGCTTGACTCAATCGCCCCGTTAGTCACTAGAAAACACCACGCTAGGAAGTTTGCACCGTGGTTTACCCACGACACTCGTGCACTTAAACAAGCCTGTAGAAAACTAGAACGTAAATGGCGATTGACCAAACTCGAAGTCTTCCGGCTTGCCTGGAATGATAGCTTGCTAAATTATAAATGTGCACTCTCGTCAGCCAAAACTGCACACTTCTCTAGGTTAATCAGTGCAAATAAAAACAACCCAAAGTTTCTATTCGACACTGTTGCTAAGCTAACACGGAATCCCTCCCCCTCTGATAGCTTTCTGTTTTCTCCGAATGATTTCATGTCCTTTTTTAGTCAGAAAATCACGCTGATTAGAGATGAGATCACCAGTACACTCTCTACTGGCGGTGCCGTCTCACCCCTGAAAAGTCCACTTGGTGTTCCCCGGGCTGAATGTCTTTTCTCACAGTTTGATTTAGTTTCCTTAGACTCTCTCACCAAGCTAACTCTGTCTTCAAAACCCACGACCTGCATGCTTGACCCTCTACCTGCTAAACTGCTTAAAGAAGTATTCCCTATCCTAGGACCCTCCATTCTCTATATGATCAATCAGTCGCTCTCCACTGGCACGGTGCCCTCCGCCTTTAAAACGGCCGTGATCAAGCCACTACTGAAAAAACCGAACCTTGACCCCGAAGTACTTCAGAACTATAGACCAATCTCAAATCTGCCGTTCCTCTCCAAATTACTTGAACGAACAGTAGCCAGTCAACTTACAGATTTTTTGACAAAAAATAACCTGCTTGATCCCTTTCAATCTGGCTTTAGATCCCTTCACTCGACCGAAACTGCACTTACGAGAGTGGTAAATGATCTTTTGTTAGCTATTGACTCCAATTCAACCTCAGCACTATTGCTACTTGACCTGAGTGCAGCCTTCGACACAATTGATCATGCGATACTCTTGAACCGTCTTGAACATTATATTGGTATCCGGGGATCAGCCCTTTCTTGGTTTAGGTCTTACCTACTTGATAGATCACACCACGTCTTTTACAACAACATGACCTCAGAGTGTTGCAATATGGACTTTGGTGTCCCACAAGGCTCTGTCCTAGGACCACTGCTATTCTCTATCTATATGCTACCACTTGGTGGCATCATTCGCAAATTTGGCATTAACTTCCATTGCTACGCCGATGACACCCAAATTTACATACCAGTCAAACCAACCGATGACACCCAATTCCAAAAACTAGAGGCCTGCCTATCAGAGGTCAAATATTGGATGTCCCTAAACTTCCTACTCCTTAATGGCAGCAAAACTGAGATGCTGATTGTGGGACCGGCTAGACATAGACACTTATTTGAGAATAGTACTCTTAACTTTGATAGTTGTGTAATCTCCCAGAGCCCATACGTTAAAAACCTTGGGGTAAAATTCGACCCTACCCTCTCATTCGAGTTGCACATTAAGGAGATCACTAAATCAGCGTTTTATCATCTTCGCAATATTGCTAAAATTCGACCTATGCTAACAGAGGCAGACGCAGAAATTTTAGTACATGCCTTTGTATCATCCAGAATCGATTATTGCAATGTCCTTTTCTCGGGCTTACCTACTGGGCGCACTAAAAAACTACAACTGGTCCAGAATGCTGCTGCCAGAATCCTGACCAAAACTAGGAAATTCGACCATATAACTCCCATCCTGTCCTCATTACACTGGCTACCAATTCAGGCCAGGTGTGACTTTAAGGTGCTTTTACTTACATATAAATCATTACATGGGATGGCACCGTCCTATTTATCCGATTTGATTAAACCTTATAAACCGCCACGCTCCCTCAGATCTCAGGACGCTGGCTACCTGTCTATCCCAGCAGTCAAAAAGAAACCTGCAGGTAACAGAGCCTTCTCTTACCGGGCTCCCTATCTATGGAACAGTCTGCCTGCCTCAATCAGAGAGGCAGGCTCTATCCAAGTCTTTAAGTCAAGGCTAAAAACCCATTTATTCTCTCTGTCATTTGACCAGCCTTGAGGGAGTGGCTCAGTCTCTTCTCAGAGTAAGGCTAGACCAGTTAGCTTATCCTAGATCAGGGTCCTGCCGATGGATACTAGCATCCTGCCTACATGTCCTATTCTCCTGGTCTAGCTGCTCCTGTCCACTGACGCTGGTCATGTTTGTCTGTGTGAGTGAGAGTGTGTGTGTATGGGTGTTTGTGGGTGAGTCTCCTATCTGTTCCAGGCTGTCAGGGTGTGTGTGGGTGAGTCTCCTATCTGTTCCAGGCCGCAGCCCGGCAGAGTTGGCGTCTGGTTGGTCCCGCCTCCTAGGACGATGCTGACTGAGCGGACGTTGCGTTCCCCTATCTGGGCAGAGTTGGCGTCTGGTTGGTCCCGCCTCCTAGCACGATGCTGACTGAGCGGACGTTGCGTTCTCCTATGTGGGCAGTGTTGGCGCCTGCATGGTCCCCTAGTCCTATGATGACGCTGACTGAGTTGCCGTTGCTGTGATGCCGCCCCATCAGATCTGGATGTCCCACCAAAATAAACTTTCATATATTGTGTATACGCTGCTTGCCCAAACTCGGCATCTATTGCACGCCCAACCGTCCTGGTAGGGGGATCCCTCTCTGAGTAGCCCCTCCCAAGGTTTCTCCCAATTTTCCCAGTGAGGGTTTGTGGGAGTTTTTCCTTGTCCTCTCTGAGGGTCTAAGGCTGGGGGATGTCGTGTACTAACCATTTATTATTTTCACATGTTGGGCACTGTGAAGCCCTTAGAGACTGTAACGGTGATTAAGGGCTATACAAATAAATGTGATTTGATTTGATTTGCTGAACCTGAAGCAGCTGTCGGACATGGCGTGTCCTTTCCTCGTAACCCGATCGATATTCAAGCGGAAGTAATTCGCATAGCCTTACGTCGGGAGAGGATTTTGAGACCCCGATTAGATGTTCTCTGTCCAGGATGGAAGAGCTGTCCGAGATATAATATGCCGTTTACACTTCACGATTAAGCTACCACCACCCCGAGCAGTCAAATAAAGACACCTTTCATTTGGTCTTCTTTATTTCCTACAAATACAAAAGCAACAGTTAGTATTTTATATTGTTCCAACAACACATTTCACCTGTGACCATGCACCCACCTCTAACTTATGTTCCAGTAATTACATTTCTACATCTGCCTTTCTAATTTGTCACCCCAAGTACACCATTTGAAGTATGTCTGGCCCAGACAGCTCAGTTGGTAGAGCATTAGACTCTCAGTCTCAGGGTTGTGGGTTCGATCCCCACATAGTGTTAACTATCACCTTTGTAAGTCGCTTTGGATAAAAGCCTCTGCTAAATGACTGTAATGTTTTTATATTTCATTTTCAGCTGCTGCCAAGTGCGCTTTGCGCCCGTGGGATTGCACCTAAATGAAAATATTTTTTTTCCAATACCATTCCACCACTTTCTCACATGTAGGTAATATTATAAGAACGTGTGGTTAAATGTTAAATGAATACACTGCTGCATTCAAACGTACGCATTGACTCGGGCAGCGATTCTCTCCCACGCCAATTCCCTCTCCTTTACGACCCTTCTGCTTGCTGGTTGCCATGGTGAATCGTAGTATCGGACCTCCATTGATGATGGCTTTTTATTGTCGTCGCGCACGCGCTTAACTCAAGGTGAACATACTCAAAGTTGATTGAACTAACTCAGATCAGCCGTTCTGGAACCGAAAACTCAGACTTGGCCATCTCGGAATGAATCAACTCAGAGTGCAGGGTTAGACTCAGAGTTTGCTGAACCTGCTTCTTGGAACAGACCCCAGGCGGTCGAGAGACCCTCAGGGTAACTGGAGAGAGAGACAGACAGAGAGAGAGAGAGACCTAGTTGTGGACTAGTTGTTGACTAGTTAGGGGCTAGTTGTGGACTAGTTAGCGCCTGGTTACAAGGTGCACCAACTAACTAGCTGGTAGAAGCCCAGCAGGACAGCTGTAGAGGACTGAACCAACTCTACTGCTGTTTCTGTTCAGTAGATTCAAGCAATAGATGAAAATTAACATAAACCAGCCAGTAAACCTCCCCCTCTCCCCTCTCCTCTCCTCTCCTCCCCTCCTCCCCTCCTCTCCTCTCCTCCTCTCCACTCTCCTGTCCTTTTCTCATGACTTCAGATTATGATATGGTTGCCATGACAACAGGAGTAGGAGCATCACCAAGCATTATGGGTTGTGTGATATCAAAAGAGAGAGAGACAGACAGAGAGACAGACAGAGAGAGAGAGAGACAGACAGAGAGAGAGAGAGACAGATAGAGAGAGAGACAGAGACAGACAGAGAGAGAGACAGAGAGACAGACAGACAGATGGAGAGAGAGACAGACAGAGAGAGAGACAGAGACAGATGGAGAGAGAGACAGACAGAGAGAGAGACAGAGACAGATGGAGAGAGAGAGACAGAGAGAGAGAGAGAGACGGAGAGAGAGACAGAGAGACAGACGGAGAGAGAGACAGGAGGGAGGAGGTAAACCGAAAGAATGTCTCACTCTCTGCCCGTCTCTCTCTCTCCCCCAGCGCATAAAGCACCCACAGCCAAAGACAGACTGAAACACAATCTCAATCTCTCTCTCTCTCTCTCTCTCTCTCTCTCTCTCTCTCTCTCTCTCTTTGTCACTCACCTGAGCTTGTGCCTCCGGTCATAGCATCGCTGTCAATCAACGCCCTCTCTCGCTCTCTCTTTGTTTCTGAAGGTCTCTCTCTCTATGTCTCTTTATTTCTGTCAACCGGCGGATCCCATCAACACCCTGTCTCTCTGTCTGTCTGTCTGTCTCTCTGTCTGTCTGTCTGTCTCTCTGTTTGTCTCTCTGTCACTCTCTCTCTCTCTCTCTCTCTCTCTCTCTCTCTCTCTCTCTCTCTCTCTCTCTCTCTCTCCACACAAAGCGTGACTCCCGTTAGAAACCGTTACATCCAAACTGGAGAACTGTCTTGCCGACCGGTGCCTGTCTTTCTGTCAGTCAGCATGTCTGTCTGCCTGTCTGTTGCTCTGTCCTTCACTTAAAATCCGTTAATAACGGGAGTGTTTATTGTTCCACGTCAGGACCCGTTCTAGCGGCTGGAGACAGAACAATGTGAGAGGAGGGGGGAGGGGGAGGAGGGAGTGGAGGGAGGAGGGGGTGAGAGTGTGTCGGTTCATCCTTTAATCATCTCTTAAAGGGGAAGCAGCAAACAGCGAGCAGTGAGGTCCCACTCTGTCTCGAGTTCAGGAACCAGATGGAGGTAAGGCTCCTCACAGGGGCGTGGCCAGCCTTCAACCTAGCCACACTAGCCTGTAGTTATCTAAGTAAGCTAGTTAGCTAGCCTGATGGTCTTCTAGACCAGTGTTTTTCAACCTTTTTTGAGGCATGGCACATTTTTTACATTAAAAAAATCCCGCGGCACACCACAAACCAAAAATGTTACAAAATGACTCTGTAGCCTAATACAGTATATAAAATGACAATATAGTCTCTCAATTTATTTATACTCACTCAGTGTGAAACCTGGGCCTGTTTAGATGAACACAAAGCTGATATCCTGGCAGGAATTGAAGAAAGACACACACAAAGCTCTTCCTCAACAGCTCTCAGTCTCTCTCTGTTTGTAGTTTTTATAGCAGTCATGCTTGAAAAGCTCAGCTCACATAGATATGTTGTGGAAAATGGGACCAATGTCGAAATTGCTCTGTTTGCCAGAATGGGGAACTCCTTGGCAGCAGTCAACCAAAAACTGTCCAAAGGTAGATCAGCAAAGCTTAGCTTTAAACCACGATCTTGTCTCAGTTCAGTTAGTTCCTCTTGCTCCTGCAAAGTCATGTCCTTTCCAACAACTGCTGCTGAGCTATATGGGTCCCTAACCCAGTCAAGGCAATCAGTGGAGGCTGAAGGGAAATAAAATGACAACTTCTCCTCAAGAGTTTTCAAATGTTTACCTATTATCTCACACATTGCAGCAGTGTTAACATCTTGCGATTTCTGGGTGAGTGGGAACATGTCAAGGTTGGCACTTTCCACATGTTGTTGCCAGAGGTGCACCTTTGAACGGAATCCATTTATTTTATCTGTACTTGTCAGCAGGTTTTCATTTCGGCCTTGCATTCGTGTGTTCAGTTCATTCAGATGCTGAAATATATCAGCCATGTATGCCAGCCTTGCACACCACTCATCACTTGCAAGCAGCTTTGCGTCATCGCACCTCTCATTAGTCAAAAACACTTTTAGTTCCTCCCGCAGCTCAAACACATGGGCCAGCACTTTGCTGCGCAACAACCATCGGACCTCCGTATGGAGCAATAAGGCTTTATGCTCCGCTCCCATTTCCTCACACAAAGATGCAAATATGCGACTTTTTAGAGGTCTTGTCTTTACAAAGTTTACCATGCGCACAACACCATCCAACACAGGAGCTAGGTCTGCTGGTAAAGTCTTGGCAACGAGTGCCTCACGGTGCAAAAAACAGTGCGTAACAATAACATCTGGGTGTCTCTCTTTCACTCTGCTAACGAAGCCTTTGGTGCGCCCGACCATGGCTGCTGCTCCATCAGTGCAGACACTTGTGCAGTTTTCCCACTGAAGTCCGCCTTGTTCAAGATATTCTGATGTGACGCGAAACATTTCCTCTCCTGTTGTTTTTTCTGGCAATGCCTTGCAAAATAGGAAGTTTTCTCTGATGGCGTCTCCATCCACAAAACGCACATTGGCCAAGAGTTGAGAATGTCCACTAATATCCGTAGACTCATCAAGTTGCAATGCAAATTTCCCACTGATGCGTATCTTTTCCAAAACAACACTTTCGATGTCTGCAGACATGTCCTCAATACGTCTGTCAATTGTGTTATCTGAGAGAGGGACTTTAGCTATTTCTTTAACCGCGTCAGGGCCGAGCATCTCGTTTACAATGGCTTTGCAGGCAGGTAGTATTAATGTCTCTGCCACAGTGTGTGGCTTTTTTGATTTGGCTACGAGTTCAGCAACTTGGTAGCTAGCTTTGAGAGCTCTCTCATTCACCTTTGTGGTTTTTCTCATTAAAGTTGCCTGTTTCTCAGTGTGTTCACGCAGGCGAACAAAATAGTCCACGTTCTTGTTTTGAAGTGACGGGTGTTTCGTTTGGAGATGGCGTTTAAGCTTGCTTGGGACCATGGCACTGTTGGATAGCTTTTCCCCACATACCAAGCATAACGGAGTCGGTGCCGTCGGATCCCCGGTGAAATAAATCCAAATGAAAGATAACTTTCGCTGTATTGCCTCGAGCTCACCGTTTTTGCTTTCTTTTGACCACCACTCATACTAGGGCCTTCATCTGGGTCAGAATTTTGTCCAGGGCCCAGTTTGGAGTTTGCATTTTTCCTTTTCAAATATTTATCCATTGCTGTCACCGCTACCTCTCGCACACATCACTAATTCTATTGCTTTAAATTAACAAGGTCATTAGCTACCTACTGCCACCCACTGACATGGAAGAGTATTTAATTACTCTGCCAGTCACTACATTGCAGCACAGGCACTCAACAATGGCAAATTATTTGCAGTAATTAAATAATAATTTTTTGGACCAATTAAGTGAAATTGGATAATTTCCCACAGTGGCACAGTGGTTGAAAATCACTGTTCTAGACTACTGTAATGGTCTTCTCTCGGGTCTTTACTACCGGTAGGCTAGACTACTGTAATGGTCTTCTCTCGGGTCTTTACTACCGGTAGGCTAGACTACTGCAATGGTCTTCTCTCGGGTCTCCTTTACTACCGGTAGGCTAGACTACTGTAATGGTCTTCTCTCTGGTCTTTACTACCGGTAGGCTAGACTACTGTAATGGTCTTCTCTCAGGTCTTTACTACCGGTAGGCTAGACTACTGCAATGGTCTTCTCTCGGGTCTTTACTACCGGTAGGCTAGACTACTGTAATGGTCTTCTCTCGGGTCTTTACTACCGGTAAGCTAGTCTACTGTAATGGTCTTCTCTCGGGTCTTTACTACCGGTAGGCTAGACTACTGCAATGGTCTTCTCTCGGGTCTCCTTTACTACCGGTAGGCTAGACTACTGTAATGGTCTTCTCTCTGGTCTTTACTACCGGTAGGCTAGACTACTGTAATGGTCTTCTCTCAGGTCTTTACTACCGGTAGGCTAGACTACTGTAATGGTCTTCTCTCGGGTCTTTACTACCGGTAGGCTAGACTACTGCAATGGTCTTCTCTCGGGTCTCCTTTACTACCGGTAGGCTAGACTACTGTAATGGTCTTCTCTCGGGTCTTTACTACCGGTAGGTAGACTACTGTAATGGTCTTCTCTCGGGTCTTTACTACCGGTAGGCTAGACTACTGCAATGGTCTTCTCTCGGGTCTTTACTACCGGTAGGCTAGACTACTGCAATGATCTTCTCTCGGGTCTTTACTACCGGTAGGCTAGACTACTGTAATGGTCTTCTCTCGGGTCTTTACTACCGGTAGGCTAGACTACTGCAATGGTCTTTTCTCGGGTCTCCTTTACTACCGGTAGGCTAGACTACTGCAATGGTCTTCTCTCGGGTCTTTACTACCGGTAGACTAGACTACTGTAATGGTCTTCTCTCGGGTCTTTACTACCGGTAGGCTAGACTACTGTAATGGTCTTTTCTCGGGTCTCCTTTACTACCGGTAGACTAGACTACTGTAATGGTCTTCTCTCAGGTCTTTACTACCGGTAGGCTAGACTACTGTAATGGTCTTTTCTCGGGTCTCCTTTACTACCGGTAGACTAGACTACTGTAATGGTCTTCTCTTGGGTCTCCTTTACTACCGGTAGGCTAGACTACTGTAATGGTCTTCTCTCAGGTCTTTACTACCGGTAGGCTAGACTACTGTAATGGTCTTTTCTCGGGTCTCCTTTACTACCGGTAGACTAGACTACTGTAATGGTCTTCTCTCGGGTCTCCTTTACTACCGGTAGGCTAGACTACTGTAATGGTCTTCTCTCAGGTCTTTACTACCAGTAGGCTAGACTACTAACAAAGACTAAAAAGTTAGACCACATCACTCCAGTCCTCAGATTGTTTTCCCTGCATTGACTTCCAGTGTGTCAGAGAATTGACTTTAAAATATCATTACTAGTCTACAAGTCACTAAATGGACTAGGCCCAAAATACATCTCTGACATGCTCACCCAGTATGACCCCTCCAGACCCCTCAGGTCATCTGGGTCAGGTCTGCTAACTGAGTCAAAACCCAACAGGGTGAAGCAGCGTTTCTAAGTCCAGACTAAAACGTTTCTGTTCACCGCTTTCTGCTGAACTCTAAACTCGCAGTACGACTTTTATTCCTTTTGCAGTGTGATTTATTTTTTTATTTAATTTAATTTATTTTTTTATAAATGTTATGCCTGCCTGCCTGCCTGCCTGTCTGTCTGTCTGTCTGTCTGTCTGCCTGCCTGCCTGCCTGCCTGCATGCCTGTCTGTCTGTCTGTCTGTCTGTCTGCCTGCCTGTCTGTACATTTTGTTACAAATTCAAATAATAATCCACTACTGTAGTCTCTCTCTCTCTCTCTCTCTAGGCCAGTTTAATCTTAATCCTGTTTTTGTCTCTGCTGTTTACCAGTGTGTACCACACACACACACTGAGCTGCTGCTATGAGCCTGTCACTGCAGTACCGTATGTATGTGAACCCCATGTGTGTGTAGAAGAGGTTTAGTGGATTAAGGATTCAATTCTCCTCATCTGTTTGTTTCACCTCCATTCTTTATGTTTTCTCTCCTCCCTCCATCTCCTCCTCTTCAGGTCACCTAGCAACCACGGCTGACGCCATCTTGGAGGAATCTTTAGACAACAATGTCTAAATAAGACATAATAAGAACCAGGCTGGAACCAGTTGACTGTCTGAACCAGGTTGTTGTGGTGTGTCTGTAGATCATCCAGTAACGTTCTCAGTAAAAGTGATCAGTGTGATCAGGTAGATTTGTCTCCAAATGTAGGTTACTGTGACTCAGTAAACTGTCTTGTCTTTAGCCCTAGTCTCTACTCCAAAACACTCTGAGTTGGAGCTGGAGAAGAGTCAGCTAGTTCACCTGAACTAACTGGTAGCTAGCTAACTAGTTACTGTTAACATGGGACTATTAGCCACTGCTAACGCTAGCTTCTACTAGATACGTTAGCTAGTGTGCTAACCAGATGTGTTAACAACAAGACAGTGATGGTTAGCTGACCAGATACTATGGTTAGCTAGCTAACAAGCTACATGATCTGAACACTAAATCAATCAGATGTATCAGTGATGAAATGATCAGTTCAGTAGAAACAGACAGAAATTAACCATGAAGATTCAATTCAGTTGAGACAGAAACACAATCAGCTGATCAGAGCTGAGGACCTCCAAGATGGCCGCCAGAGGGGGCGGGGCTACATCACCTCGAAGCCTTCTATGTGTCCTGACTCCTGGATTGTAATAGTAATTGTAATAACCATTAAATCAGATTCAAACAAATCACAATATTTATGTGAACTGGTCATTTTATAAAATTACATCAACATCACCAGAGCGCTTGTACCTTTGGCCAATCATCACACAGGTTTGTCTAAATTGGTCCAATCAAAGCAGTGTCACCACACAGTCTAGCTGGCCAGCGTATCGCTCTGCAGATCTGGATCGAACCAAAACCTCCAGTCTGACGCTCAGACCACCAAACACCCTGCAGTTGAGCTTCAATTGTAACTTTTACTGTTTCCTGCAAAACATGTAAAACTCCAGAAAACCAAGATGTGTTGGTCGCCATAACAACAACAACAACAACAACAACAACAACAACGACAACAACACCTGTGTGGATGGACCGGCAGGAATAAAGTTCCTCTGAGTTTCATGAATGAACTCATGTAACTGCTAGCTAGAGAGCTAATGCTAAATTAGTGTTTCTCAGTCGCTTTGGTACATTTCTCAGATCAGAATTGAAATTCTCAAAACTACTTGTTCAACCTCCACATCATCTAGTTCACATCATAAAAGCAACTTCTCATTCATTCAAATGGTTATGTCCAACTGTCTGCTGTTTCCTACATTATCAATAGCTTCTGTCATGTTGATCAAAATGTATTATATTGGTTCTCTGTTCAATAGTCTCATAGTTCATTAGTTCATTGCTTAAGTCATTACATGCAGAATGGTTGAACCAGTCGTCAGAATCTGTCAAGCATATTTTCTATACATTTCTATTAGACGTTGTTTTTGTTTTGTTTGAATTGATGAATCTTGACTTTCACTAATGAAGGAAGGGGAATGTGTGAAGCCAATCAACCAATGATCAACCAGTTCTCTAAACTAGCGCCTCACCTTCTTAGACACCCTCTACAGGGATCTCA
>JAXDDX010000267.1:327500-387713 GCA_034670405.1 Hoplostethus atlanticus
GCTGCTTGTTCCGGCTCCTCTAATACCAGTGCAGACTGGCAGGGTAACGGTAGCAGCACGGCTTGCTAGCTACAGAGCACCGCTAACACTATTCTGTCATGAAGTGGTCTGGTAATGAAGCAGTGGTCTTTTTTATTTGATGACTTGTTTGATCGATTAGTAGCGTGAAACGTATAAATTGTGAACGAATCGCGAGCGTCCATGCTTTTCTATCTCCATCAGATGAATGTGCCACTGTGATAATACCATTATTGCCATAGTAATCTCCGATAACAAACTCGTCCCGTCTGTTTATGTAAACGTCATCGATGACGTATCAGCGTCTTGAAGGGTTGTCCCATTTCTTAGGGAGAGATTTCAACCACTACCCCTTGTGACTCTGTTCCGAGGGCCAAGCCGAAGCCGTAGGGGTGAAAATGAGAATTGGGATTCGGCCAGGGTCTATCTATCGATCATGTAGTGCCCCCTAGTGATACAAAGCAGTACTGTAGATCTGGTGAACAGTTCATATTTGATCTTATTTACAGTGTGAAATTCCTGTTGACATCAGAATAACATGGTGTTCAGTGTGTGTGTGTGTGTGTGTCTAACATGTCAGATGAAGCAATAAATAACAACCTTTTTGTCTATAATATAATATGTCTCACTGTCTGTCTGTCTGTCTGTCTGTCTAACTCCGTGTCTGTCTGTCTAACTCTGTGTCTGTCTCTCTGTCTGTCTGTGTGTTCTCCTATCTGGGCAGAGTTGGTGTCTGGTTGGTCTCCCCTCCTAGGACGATGCTGACTGAGCTGCTGTTTGCTGTGATGCCCCACCAGGGCCCTGTTCCAAGAAGCGGGTTTAGTGAAAACTCTGAGTTTGTTAACCCTGAGATGAGGGAAACTCTGGGTTTTCCGTTCCAGAAAGAGAGGTAACTCAAACTCTGATTCAGTTACCATGGTAACTGACTCTGTGAACCTAACCTGCTCGCTGGCAGGTTTTCTTGAACAAACCCTGACTTTCTCCCTGTCTCCTCCCTCTGCTGAACCTGAAGCAGCTGTCGGACATGGCGTGTCCTTTCCTCGTAACCCGATCGATATTCAAGCGGAAGTAATTCATAGCCTTACGTCGGGAGAGGATTTTGAGACCCCGATTAGATGTTCTATGTCCAGGATGGAAGAGCTGTCCGAGATATAATATGCCGTTTACAGTTCACGGATTAAGCTACCACCACCCCGAGCAGTCAAATAAAGACACCTTTCATTTGGTCTTCTTTATTTCCTACAAATACAAAAGCAACAGTTAGTATTTTTATATTGTTCCAACAACACATTTCACCTGTGACCATGCACCCACCTCTAACTTATGTTCCAGTAATTACATTTCTAGATCTGCCTTTCTAATTTGCCGCCCCAAGTACAACATTTGAAGTATGTCTGGTCCAGACAGCTCAGTTGGTAGAGCAGGAGACTCTCAGTCTCAGGGTTGTGGGTTCGATCCCCACATAGTGTTAACTATCACCTTTGTAAGTTGCTTTGGATAAAAGCCTCTGCTAAATGACTCTATTGTATTGTTTCATTTTCAGCTGCTGCCAAGAGTGCTTTGCGCCCGTGGGATTGCACCTAAATGAAAATATTTTTTTTCCAATACCATTCCACCACTTTCTCACATGTAGGTAATATTATAAGAAAGTGTGGTTAAATGTTAAATGAATACACTGCTGCATTCAAACGTACGCATTGACTCGGGCAGCGATTCTCTCCCACGCCAATTCCCTCTCCTTTACGACCCTTCTGCTTGCTGGTTGCCATGGTGAATCGTAGTATCGGACCTCCATTGATGATGGCTTTTTATTGTCGTCGCGCACGCGCTTAACTCAAGGTGAACATACTCAAAGTTGATTGAACTAACTCAAATCAGCCGTTCTGGAACCGAAAACTCAGACTTGCCATCTCGGAATGAATCAACTCAGAGTGCAGGGTTAGACTCAGAGTTTGCTGAACCTGCTTCTTGGAACAGGCCCCTGGACTGGATGTCCCACCATAATAAACTATTATATATTGTGTATACGCTGTTTGCCCAAACTCGGCATCTATTGCAGCCCAACCGTCCTGGTAGCCCCTCCCTCTCTGAGTAGCCCCTCCCTCTCTGAGTAGCCCCTCCCTCTCTGGGTAGCCCCTCCCTCTCGGAGTAGCCCCTCCAGAGGTTTCTTCCATTTTTTCCTAAAAGGTTTTGTGGGAGTTTTTCCTTGTCCTCTGTTGGTCCAAGGCTGGGGATGTTGTGTACTAACCATTTATTATTTCACATGTTGGGCACTCTGAAGCCTGAGAGACTGTAACGTGATGAAGGGCTGTACAAATAAATGATTTGATTTGAGTCTGTCTGCCTAACTGCCTGCCTGTCTGTCTGTCTGTCTAACTCCCTGTCTGTCTGTCTAACTGCCTCTCTGTCTATTCTTAGCTTAGCAGATGGATTACTACCTGTCTACCATCGTGATCAGTAGTACTGTACTGATGAGACCCCATCGCGCTACTTGGTCGAGACTTTTCAAAGTATTTACTAAGAAAGAAAATAACTAGATGCGGTTGACATTAGATATTAGACATTAATAATATGTGTTGCTTGACTTGATAATACCTAAAATAATAACAGAGATAATAATATCTAATAATCACTAGATAACATCTAAAATAATATAGAGATAATAATATCTAATAATCACTAGATAACACCTAAAATAATAATAGAGATAATAATATCTAATAATCACTAGATAATATCTAAAATAATAATAGAGATAATAATATCTAATAATCACTAGATAACATCTAAAATAATAATAGAGATAATAATATCTAATAATCACTAGATAATATCTAAAATAATAATAGAGATAATCATATCTAATAATCACTAGATAATATCTAAAATAATAACAGAGATAATAATATCTAATAATCACTAGATAATATCTAAAATAATATAGAGATAATAATATCTAATAATCACTAGATAATATCTAAAATAATAATAGAGATAATAATATCTAATAATCACTAGATAACATCTAAAATCAGCTGATTTATTATTCTGTCATTGGATGAAGGAGCTCGCGCTACCCGCCACAGAAACGCGCGAGTGCATCTGACCCGTAGTAGCCGGAGCCGGGCGGCGTTTCGTGATTTCTATCTGAGATAATAAACTCCGGTGATAAACTCCGACCAAACGGGATAGAGTGGAATGGAAACCTGACGCACCCAGCGCCATTAGCCGAGCATTTCTCACTGTCCAGTCAAAGCGATGAAAACAAAAACGGTTCATCTGTTTCTGCTGAAGTGGGAGGAAGAGCTTCAGACTTTACTTTGACGTGTTTGGAAATTTGGAAATACATTTCCCGTGATGTGTTGTAGTCCTTACGGCCAGGCGAGGGAGGGGCGGGTGGGGGAGGGGAGGACTTAGTTTGACTCCTAAAATAAATTTGTGTTTTGAAAGTAAGAAGTTGAAAAACCACCCGTACATTCAGCACGAGAACACAACACAGCACACGGTGGCCGCGGCCCGGAGCCGCCGTCAGGCTGCTCTGACGTCTGGTGAAAATAAATAACCTGCATACTGTTGATGGAGGGTGGGGGAGGAGAGGGACAGCCGCATTCCTGCACGGTATCGATCTCAAATCAGACGCCAACCTGAAAGCTCTGTTGGATTTACACGTGGCGCGTGAGTGTGTTCATCTGACGGACGTTTCAACACAAAGCGTTTGTTTTTCCATCGAAATCGTTTATTCGACATGTTTGTGTTTCAATCAGGCACGGACGAGGACGCCTATCTACCAGAGGGCGGGACGTAGTAAGGGTCTGCCAGCCGGAGCGGGAATCTTATTGGTCAGCGCTGGTAGGCGAGACCTCAGAACGACACGTACGTGGTCCGTTGCAACGTCGATCACGCGCTCGGTGTGTCTGCAGTGGGTTATAAAGAGCGTGGCTGGGCTGGAATACAGTGAGAAACACAGCCGCTCGCACTGATGCGTGATCTCTTACTGGTTTAACCTGCACACACACTTCCACACACACCTCTACGCACAAATAGCTTAGCACGAGCACATTCTTCATGCTCAGGCGGTGTTCTGGAGGGTGTTTTGTAGTTTTGGGGTGTGATATTATTTGATCCATCCTACTTCCTACTGAGGAAGTGCGTGTTAGCTGGAGGAGGCTAGCTGCAGCAGCTAACTGTTGACTATCGACTTGTTACATTTCTGTTTTTGTCTTCTAGAGAGTCCAGGGAGGGAGGACAGACCAGAGGGAAGCAGCACCGCCGGGGAGGGCAGGGTCTGAATTACTCATGAGCAGGCGTGGTTGATTGGATGTTGCCATAAAGGGGGCGGGACTATGTAAATCACCACAATATTTTCTCTGCAGAAGGGGGAGGGGGTGTTTGGAAACACACACAGGTCTATTTATGTCACTGTATTGACATACAAACACACTGTTACTGAGTGTGTGAGTCGACAACGGGCTAGAACACACACACACACACACACACACAGTGACGACTGTTGCAACAAGGACAGGAAGTGGATCTGAGGAGCTGAAGACCCGCCTCTACACAGCACAGCTCAGACACTGTGTTCTGACCTGCTCTGCAGAGTAAGTACCCAGTAGCCTTGTGCTTCAAGATGGGGCCACATGGAGTGATGTCATCGCCCCTCCAGCCCCCCAGCTTCAGAACCAGAGACCCGGGGGTTCTGGACTGGGAGGACTGGTCCACCAGAGACCCAGGTGGTTCTGGACTGGGAGGACTGATCCACCAGAGACCGGGGGGAGGGGTCTGGACTGAAAGGACTGGTCCACCAGAGACCCAGGGGTTCTGAACTGGGAGGACTGGTCCACCAGAGACCCAGGGGGCTTCTGGACTGGGAGGACTGGTCCACCAGAGACCAGGGGGCTTCTGGACTGGGAGGACTGGTTTGCAGTGTGGTACCGGGTCTTTGTGTGGGATAAATGATGACATCACACCTGGAGGCCACCATCTTTATGTCCCCAATATATTGAGAGAATGTTAATACTAACCAGTACTAATCAGTACTACAGTACTCCATCTGGTCTAGCAGTATACCTTCCATAGGTAATACCCTATCTGCTGTAAGTATTGTACTAGTAATACTTTATCTACCAAAAAACACTATATATGTTAGAAGTATTATGTCAAGTATTACTACATCTGCTATTAGTACTACAACTATTATGACTACTGGTATTACTTTATCTGTTATAAGTAGTTCAGTATCTACCATAAATACTGTATCTACTGTAAGATTACATCTGCTGCAAGTTACTGTACAGTACTACAAGTACTAATGAGCTATAAGTATTACTATATCTACTATGAGTATTACTGTAACTAATAGAAGTATTACTGTAACTGATAGAAGTATTACTGTAGAAGTATTACTGTAAATGATAGAAGTATTACTGTAGCTGATAGATGTATTACTGTAACTGATAGAAGTATTACTGTAACTAAGAAGTATTACTGTAGCTGATAGAAGTATTAGTGTAGAAGTATTACTGTAGCTGATAGAAGTATTACTGTAACTGATAGAAGTATTACTGTAGAAGTATTACTGTAACTAATAGAAGTATTACTGTAACTGATAGAAGTATTACTGTAGCTGATAGAAGTATTACTGTAGAAGTATTACTGTAACTAATAGAAGTATTACTGTAACTGATAGAAGTATTACTGTAGCTGATAGAAGTATTACTGATAGAAGTATTACTGTAGCTGATAGAAGTATTACTGTAACTGATAGAAGTATTACTGTAGCTGATAGAAGTATTACTGATAGAAGTATTACTGTAGCTGATAAAAGTATTACTGTAGCTGATAGAAGTATTACTGATAGAAGTATTACTGTAGCTGATAGAAGTATTACTGTAACTGATAGAAGTATTACTGTAGCTGATAGAAGTATTACTGTAGAAGTATTACTGTAACTGATAGAAGTATTACTGTAGCTGATAGAAGTATTACTGTAACTGATAGAAGTATTACTGTAGCTGATAGAAGTATTACTGTAGCTGATAGAAGTATTACTGTAGCTGATAGAAGTATTGATCTGTGGTCTAAATGAGTAGAAGCAGGTGGATGTTGGTGCTCTAGTTCTGCTCCACCAGCCGGACCAGATATTAGTTAGTAGACAGTTAGTTAGACCGTTAGTTAGACAGTTAGTTAGTTTGTTAGTTAGACTGTTACTTAGTTAGTTAGACAGTTAGACCGTTAGTTAGACAGTTAGTTAGACTGTTACTTAGTTAGTTAGACAGTTAGACCGTTAGTTAGACAGTTAGTTAGACTGTTACTTAGTTAGTTAGACAGTTAGACCGTTAGTTAGACAGTTAGTTAGACTGTTACTTAGTTAGACCGTTAGACAGTTAGTTAGTTAGACTGTTACTTAGACCGTTAGTTAGACAGTTAGTTAGTTAGACAGTTAGACAGTTAGTTAAACTGTTAGTTAGACAGTTAGTTAGACCGTTAGTTAGTTAGACTGTTACTTAGTTAGACCATTAGTTAGACCGTTAGTTAGACTGTTAGTTAGACAATTAGTTAGTTAAACTGTTAGTTAGACAGTTACTTAGTTAGACCGTCAGTTAGACCGTTAGTTAGTTAGACTGTTAGACAGTTACTTAGACCGTTAGTTAGACCGTTTGTTAGTTAGACCGTTAGTTAGTTAGTTAGACTGTTAGCTAGACAGTTAGTTAGACCGTTAGTTAGTTCTACTGTCACTTCTGCTGTCGCTGTGACTCGTCTGAAGAACCAAACTAACCAAATTAACCAAACTAACCTTCATTGTTTCTATTTTTCTACTGTTATTTTACTATATTTTCTCTGTCACTGTTTTACCGAGTGTCTGTGTTTTCCCTGTTGAACAGCTGAGTGCAGCCAAGCTGGAGAATGTGTCTGACTGGCTCTGTCACCTGTCAGTCAAACTAACCCCTCCTCTCTCTGTGCAGATCAATGCCATTGGCTGCTGAACCAGAAGCCCCCCCCACAGGAAGAAGATGATCAAGATGTCATTGGACAAAGAAACCGTCCTCCCTTGTGATAGGACGTTGCAGGAGGTGCCTTTGAAAGTTAGCCCCGCCTTCCCAGCAGGCGTCAGCCTATCAGAGCAGCCCAAACTTGCCAAGACGTGCCCACTTCGCCCCAAAAATGGCATCCAGCCCCCTGACAACAGTCAAGCCCCTCCCACAGCCCCCTCTCAAAGAATTGGAAAGCGGCGCTACTCTATGGGCATCGGCTTCAAGGGATTGGCCAAGCGTCGTCGCCGTGCCAACAGTGACAGCCAATCAGAGCCCGTCCTTCCGAGTCATTTCCTGTTGGGCGGGAACATCTTTGATCCACTGAACCTCAACTCCCTAATGGATGATGAGGTCAACAGGTACACACACACACACACACACACACACACACACCACTTTGATTAACACCAGCATCCAATCAGAATCCACTTGGTAGATTGAGAGGTGATGAACACACTGGGCTCTATTTTCGTGACTCAAGGGTCTAAGGTCTTATCTTCGCTAACGCTGGGCTTTCAACATACCAGAGAAACCTCCCGTCCTCCACACAGACCCCTACAGAAGTCTCATACGATCAGACAACAACCCTCGTCAAACTTATACGGCGAAAACTAGTCAGTCCTCCCGACTCGTCGATGTGGACGGACTCAGTGGCGACTAGCTAGGTCCCGCTATGTAATAGAGTTGATTTGTGGCTTGTTTTATCAAACAACAACAAGCGATTTCAATCAAAAAAACGAACCTCACAATGTCATCGTCACTTTCCATGATACAAGGTGTTTCTGAATCTGTTCCTGAATCTGTTTCCCAGCATCTCCTGACAGCTTCCATAAGGTTGTAAAACTGGGGACGCTTAGGCGGTGCAGACATTTAGGACTAGAAAATTAAACCCAGAAAAACTACAAAAATGTCAACGTACGACCAACATTTTCCGGTTAATCGATGACAACTTGAAGTATATATCCAACACAGTTCAAAACGTGATTTTCTGTTTTTTATACATTTTTAACGGTCGGAAGATGACGGGCGCTCTTAGCCGCTATAGTGAAATATAGAGCGGGCGCTCTTGGGCGCTATGGCGTCTAGAGGGTTAATGTTATGGGCATTTCTCAAAGGTTCAACACTGATTCTCATGAAACTGCCCCATTTAATTGCGGTTCAACAAAGAAATCGCGGTTAGACAATTATGAAATAATCGTTGCAGGCCTCGGCGTGGCCAGGCTACTGCTGGGCAAAGACCTCTGATTAAGATGAATCCATCGTCAGTAGGTGTGGTGAGGGCTGGCTTCCCTTCTGGCCAATCAGATCATCTCATTCCATCCCCTTTAAAAGCAGTGCGCTCACACAATGGCGCTTTGACATGATGCTGCGCCAAGTCAACCGCTTCCGCCATGAAGGAGCAGAACTAGAACCTGACAGGTTCTGACGTCGTGGTCAGAAACCCACATCCCACTGGTCAGCTGGTCTTCATGGACACGCCCCCTGTTGCTCCCCGCCCATCCTGGCGCAAGTCTCATGAAATTGCCAATGCGCCAGTGAATATTGACCACGCCGCGGTTGCACCAGCACCAAAATAGAGCCAATAGAGTCAACAGTAGAATAAAGTTCAGACATCAGAGGTCACAGCAGCCTGACAGCATAGAGAAGATGAGGAAAACACTCATATGACCTCACTCTCCTCCTCAGGAAGACCAATCAGGAGACTCCAAAGTGTTCGCCCCTGCCTTCGCGGGGCGGAGACCCCGTGGAGATCCTGGTTCCTCGTGACATCACCGACCCCCTGAACCTGAAGGGAGGTGGGGAGGAGGGCGGGGAGTTAGGAGGGGTCCTCCTGTCACCCCTTAAAACCAGGAAGAGACACAGGAACCGCCACCATGGAGGGGGAGGGGGGGAGGGAGGGGAGAGGGGGAAGGGAGGAGCAGGAGCAGAGGGAGGAGGTGAAGGAGGAGCAGAGAAAGAGCTGAACCCTGCTCGTCTATTTCCCTCTAGAGCTGGACTAACAGGTATGGACAAAATAACTACAGTCTGTCTGTCTACCTGCCTGCCTGCCTGCCTGCCTGCCTGTCTGTCTGTCTGTCTGTCTGTCTGTCTGTCTGTCTGTCTGTCTGTCTGCACGTAGGCTCTGAGGACCTGTAGTTGAGTTGGTACAGCAAATGTGGTGTGTTTACAATGTGTTGTCCATCACGTTCTCCTCATCACTTCCAACTTCCTATGAAATGACTTGTGAATATACTCAGTAAATATACTATAAATATACTATAAATATACTCAGTAAATGTGTACATGTACCCAGGTATGTGTGTAGGCGTATTCAGTATATGTACTCTCAGAACGTTGTATTTTCATCCACACTAACAGAACAAATACAGTAGAGGACAAAATCAGGCTCAGGTTGGGCGGGACCCTCTGATGTCATCAGTGATCCTTCTTCCTCTTCCGTCTCCCTGTCCTCCTCCTCCTCTTCCTCTCTCTCCATTGGTCAAGCCAACAGGGCTAACCTGTGGTCTGTCTGTGTTTTCACGTGAGGACCAGCTAGGCGGTTGGTTTGAGCTTGTACTTGTGACTGACGTGTTTTTCAAAAAGTGTGTTTATAAACTGGCAAGCTGAGTGTGAAGCAGAGAAGTGATGTAGTTTAGTTTAGGTACCTGAGTTTAGGTACCTGAGTTTAGGTACCTGAGTTTTAGTGAGGATTGTAAAACCCTGACTTACTGTATTTGTGTTCCCCTCTGCAGTACCGTTGTTGACCAGAGAGGGCAGCGTTCCCGCCTCTCCTCTGCCCTGTGAACTCAACACCGCCATCACCTGTCGAGATGACATAGCCCCGCCCCCCATTCTGCCCCGGAGACACACTCACCCGCCCCCCAGCCACGCCCACAAACCTCGCAATCAAGGAGACGGTCGCCAACGGAGACGCCGCCGCACCACCTCGATGAGGTCATCAGAAAGTGCCACAAATGCCGATATCCCAGTGATCGTAGCCCAACCAACCAGGTTCCAGACGCCATTAGTAGGAGGGGCCAAACCCACCAGGTAATTTGATTGGGGTTAACACCTGTCAATCAGGGCCAATCAAGTTTTAATTGGTTAGTTGAATTTGTTTTCTAACTTCATTTTGTGTATATATATATAATAATATATAATAATATAATAAAATATATAATATATATGACAGCGGTAGAATAGACAGTAAATACGAAATGATGAATCTGAAAATGAACGTATTATTTTAAAGGTATAAATAATTAAAATATCTTCTAAGACAAGAACTAACAGGATATTGACGTTGGTCACATGACCTCTCTGCTGCCCCCTGTAGGTGTGGAGGACCCCAGCCTGGCTCCGCCCACACACCAGTGAAGAAGAAAAAGGACAAACACCGCTACCAGTATGGGAACCACAGCCGTTACTATGGCTACCACGGTTTCTACGGCGATGGGTGGGAGGGGTGGGTCGGACCAGGGGAGGACCCCCGCCTCAGGCTGCTCAAACCTGATTGGTTCACAGAAAAGGAAGTGCTGGACATCGGCTGTGGGGCCGGTCACATGACCCTGGCGATCGCTAGGCGTTTCGGCCCCACCCATATTCTGGGCGTGGACCGAGACGGGCAATTGGTCCACGCCGCAAAGCAGAACATCAGGCACTTCCTGTCACATGACCTGGTGGTGGAGGAGAGGAGGAGGAGGAGGAGGAGAGGAGAGGGGGTGACAGAGGAGAGGATGGAGGTGATGGAGGAGAAGGAGGTGACAGAGGAGAAGAAGGAGGCGATGGAGGAGACGAAGGAGGTGACTGAAGAGGTGATGGAGGTGACTGAGGAGTTCCATAAGGTTCTCTCCCTCCTCTCCTTCCCTCTCTCCTTCAGGGTGAGTCGAGGTCCTCTCTCTGCTCCTCCCCTCCTCCTCCCTTCCAGCGCTGGATTCCCCAACAACGTCTCCTTCATGCTGGTAAGACTGGTTCCAAACTGGGCCAGACTGGGCTAGTCTGGTCTCCACTAGGGGGCCAAACTGGGCTAGTCTGGTCTCCACTAGGGGCCCAAACTGGGCTAGTCTGGCCTCCACTAGGGAGCCAAACTGAGCCTAGACTGGGCTAGTCTGGTCTCCACTAGGGGGCCAAACTGGGCTAGTCTGGTCTCCACTAGGGAGCCAAACTGGGCTAGTCTGGGCTAGTCTGGTCTCCACTAGGGGGCCAAACTGGGCTAGTCTGGTCTCCACTAGGGGGCCAAACTGAGCTAGTCTGGGCTAGTCTGGTCTCCACTAGGGGGCCAAACTGGGCTAGTCTGGTCTCCACTAGGGAGCCAAACTGGGCTAGTCTGGGCTAGTCTGGTCTCCACTAGGGGGCCAAACTGGGCTAGTCTGGTTAAAGTGTTAATGCTGAAATTGGTCAGACTGGTTGTCCTGGCCAGGAAGTGGCAGAGTCACATGACAAGAAGGCCAGACATCGTTGAAATGTTTTGATCTGTTGTGTAAAAGAATCGTGTCACATGACCTCGCCGCCTTGCCCATGGACACTTCAGCAGGTCACCTCCAGACCACCCTGCTGGTTAGAGATCTTACCTGATGCGGTCAACTCTTGTTTCCAGGGCGACTACGTGTCAGAGCAGGAGGTGTGGCCAGGGCGGGGCCAGTATGATGTCGTCATGTGCCTGGGCGTGACCAAGTGGGTCCAGCTCCAGTCAGGAGACGGGGGCGTGGTCAGGCTGTTTAAACGAGCCTATCAGAGCCTGTCGCCGGGCGGGATGTTCATCCTGGAGCCTCAGTCCTGGAGCAGCTACGTACGCAGCAAGGGAACCACGGTAACACACACACACACACACACACACACACACACACACACACACACACACACACACACACAGACAGGATGTGTCTCTGTGTTAATGATGGGATGTCTCGTTTCCTAGGAGACGACGTATCGGAACTACAGGAGCCTTCGTCTGAGACCAGAGAAGTTCACCTCCTACCTGACTGACAACATCGGGTTCACTTCATACAGACTGTTGACACACACAGGTACACACACACACACACACACACACACACACACACACACAGGTACATGTTTGCCTAACACAGCTGGGTGTGTGTTTGTCTCCAGGAAACCAGAGGCCGATCTACCTGTTCCACAAAGGCTCCGCCCCACGGAAGTAAAGTCACCGCGACAGGATATTACACGGTAACCCTCTGAGGCAGGAAGTGGCCCCTAGCTTCCTGTTTCCGTGGCAACAACAGTGAACTGTGACCATTTGACTCGATGCTGATTGGTGGAATTGAGACAGATTGAGGACAGAGACAGATGTCCCACTCTGTAAGACTTCCTGTTGTTCTAAACGACAGAACAGACTCAGAGCTCACAGCTGATTGGTTGAGCAATCAAGTCAGCTGATTTCTAACGAGGCTTTAACGAACTGATCAGAGGACACAATGACGGATAGAAACAAGATCAAATCACAGAACAAGAGAATAAACTGACGTCTGATTGGAGGATGGGGTTCATTCAACACTTCCTGTGTCCAGCAGTCAACAAGGAAGTGAAGGTGATTGGTTGGTTTCTTAACGCCAATTAAACTGAAGCTGGGAGGAAGTGAAGATGACGCTGCAACATGGCTGCTGACTGGAGCAGGCAAAGGATTGTGGGTGATGGGCGTGTCCTGAAACCTGATTGGTTCAAGGTCTTTTCAAGCTCCTTATTGGACTGTTGGAAGGTTCGATAAACTCTGGACTTCTTTTCAAGAGATTATTTTAATGTTTCTGTTCTTTGGGAAAATAAAGGAACTCCTTGTTTTTTTCTGACGGTTGTTTTTGTCTTTAGTACCGAGGGAAGAGAGTAAGAAACGCCCTTGGTGGGTTTGAACCTGTGACATGCCGCCTACGTCACTGGCCATCAGCCGGAGGGTCGCGGACATTTTCCTTTTAAAAATATTAAAAACTCCACTAGACTTTTATTGATCCGGTCCAGGACCTCTGTTCAGTTTCTATCAGTGTTGTGGCTGTCAAGACAGGAAGTGAGGTCATTTTACCTTCAAAGTAAAACCATAAAATCACAAAATAGAGAAATGGTGTATCGGGATGTACAGAGCAGCACAAATCTGATCAAACCCCTAAACATGAAACTATTCTACTGTAGATTCTATTTTATTATGGTGTGTGTGGTATTTCCTGTCTGAAGGAAATCCATTTGACCTGCAGCACATAAACATAAGACATATAGACATAGACATGTATACTATGTTTGTATATAACTAATTAATAACAAATTAATAATTTTGGTTCATGAAGGCATCATAAAGCCATTTTAGTAATAGAAGCAGGGTTCGTACGGATGAAAAACCCGGAAAAATCATAGAATTTGAAAATAGGATTTTCCAGGCCTGGAGAAGTTTTGGAAAAATAAATAAACCCAGACAGTTTTGGAAAAGTCATGGAAATGTGCTTCACAAATACCTGAATAATAGAGGATATGTGGTTCAGTTAAGATCGACTGACAGAAATCTATATTGGTTAAACAATACTTTGATGTTCGGGCAGATCAGTCACGTGACTTGACGTTATGTTGTTACGTCAGACTCCGACCTGAGTTGCAGCTTGTACTTTGACGAGGTAAATTCACACAATGCTGATTTAATAATGTCTGGCTTCACCTGGACAAGTATAAGGCACGGCTTGAGAAAGACCAGGACCCGGGAACTGTGGACTGTGTAGTAAAACCTTCGACATTTCGAACATGGGAGAGGCAGCGCTAGCTAGCCATGCTAAAGGAGCTAAGCACCAAGCTGCTGCTGCGCGTGAATCAACCCAGGGATGTTTTTGCTATTTGCATTATAAGCGACTGCAATGGGCCCCCTAACCACCGGGGGGGGGTGTTTTTTTTTGGCTAGATGTCTATATTTTATGTAGCACTTTTATTCTAATTTACGCATGAAAGACAAGAAATGATAACCCAATTACGGAAAATAGGGCGGGTAGAGGACATGTTTAAAAGTATAATGTGTGGAGTGTTGAAGGGAGGAAATGGTTTAGTTTTCTGAGGACGACTGGAAAGACCGATTTAAAATGACGGAGAATAAAACCTGAAGGTGGCAGTAGTGCAACATCATGGATGCCAACTCACAGAAGAAGAAGAAAAAAAAAACATACCCAATTGTAAGATGAAGCGCTCATACCAATCTGGAGAGAAACGGAAAAACCTGAAGAGAAAAAACGGTCCGACAATACAGGAAAGAAATCTACTGATAGAAATCCACCCAACATGATCAGCTACACAGCAACAGCATCAGCTGAGCTTCGGCTCATATTCAGGAGCACTGAGTTGTAATTCATGTTGAACCTTTGACACTCACTTGTTCTGATTTTCTTATTTTCACTTGTTCTTATTCTTATTTTCACTTGTTCTTATTTTCTTAATTTCACTTGTTCTTATTTTCTTATTTTCACTTGTTCTTATTTTCTTATTTTCACTTGTTCTGATTTTCTTATTTTCACTTGTTCTGATTTTCTTATTTTCACTTGTTCTTATTTTCTTATTTTCACTTGTTCTTATTCTTATTTTCACTTGTTCTTATTTTCTTACTCCAGCTTGTTTAATGCTGATTGTCTCCTGAAATCTAAAATGGATGATAGATCTCAGGCTACATCCACACTAATACTCCGTCCACAAGCGTTTAGCACCGTTTCAGAAATGATCTCCGTCCACGCTAACACCGTGATACGTTTTCAAACGTCTCCGTTTCACCCGTCCACACTAATCAAATCACATTTATTTATATAGCCCTTAATCACCGTTACAGTCTCTAAGGGCTTCACAGTGCCCAACATGTAAAAATAATAGATGGTTAGTACACGACATCCCCCAGCCTTAGACCCTCACAGAGGACAAGGAAAAACTCCCACAAACCCTCACTGGGAAAATTGGGAGAAACCTTGGGAGGGGCTACTCAGAGAGGGAGGGGCTACTCAGAGAGGGATCCCCCTACCAGGACGGTTGGGTGTGCAATAGATGCCGAGTTTGGGCAAGCAGCGTATACACAATGCATAAAAGTTTATTATGGTGGGACATCCAGATCTGATGGGGCATCACAGCAACGGCAACTCAGTCAGCATCATCATAGGACTAGGGGACCATGCAGGCGCCAACACTGCCCAGATAGGAGAACGCAACGTCCGCTCAGTCAGCATCGTCCTAGGAGGCGGGACCAACCAGACGCCAACTCTGCTGAGCTACAGCCTGGAACAGATAGGAGACTCACCCACACACACCCTGACAGCCTGGAACAGATAGGAGACTCACCCATACACACTCTCACTCACACAGACAAACATGACCAATCAGTGGACAGGAGCAGGTAGACCAGGAGAATAGGACATGTAGGCAGGATGCTAGTATCCATCAGGACCCTGAGCTAGGATAAGCTAACTGGTCTAGCCTTACTCTGAGAAGAGACTGAGCCACTCCCTCAAGGCTGGTCAAATGACAGAGAGAATAAATGGGTTTTTAGCCTTGACTTAAAGACTTCGATAGAGCCTGCCTCTCTGACTGAGGCAGGCAGACTGTTCCATAGATAGGGAGCCCAGTAAGAAAAGGCTCTGTTACCTGCAGGTTTCTTTTTGACTGCTGGGATAGACAGGTAGCCAGCGTCCTGAGATCTGAGGGGGCGTGGCGGTTTATAAGGTTTAATCAAATCGGATAAATAGGACGGTGCCATCCCATGTAATGATTTATATGTAAGTAAAAGCACCTTAAAGTCACACCTGGCCTGAATTGGTAGCCAGTGTAATGAGGACAGGATGGGAGTTATATGGTCGAATTTCCTAGTTTTGGTCAGGATTCTGGCAGCAGCATTCTGGACCAGTTGTAGTTTTTTAGTGCGCCCAGTAGGTAAGCCAGAGAAAAGGACATTGCAATAATCGATTCTGGATGATACAAAGGCATGTACTAAAATTTCTGCGTCTGCCTCTGTTAGCATGGGTTGAATCTTGGCAATATTGCGAAGATGATAAAACGCTGATTTAGTGGTCTCCTTTAATACGCAACTCGAATGAGAGGGTAGGGTCGAATTTTACCCCATGGTTTTTAACGTATGGGCTCTGGGAGATTACACAACTATCAAAGTTAAGAGTACTATTCTCAAATAAGTGTCTATGTCTAGCCGGTCCCACAATCAGCATCTCAGTTTTGCTGCCATTAAGAAGTAGGAAGTTTAGGGACATCCAATATTTGACCTCTGATAGGCAGGCCTCTAGTTTTTGGAATTGGGTGTCATCGGTTGGTTTGACTGGTATGTAAATTTGGGTGTCATCGGCGTAGCAATGGAAGTTAATGCCAAATTTGCGAATGATGCCACCAAGTGGTAGCATATAGATAGAGAATAGCAGTGGTCCTAGGACAGAGCCTTGTGGGACACCAAAGTCCATATTGCAACACTCTGAGGTCATGTTGTTGTAAAAGACGTGGTGTGATCTATCAAGTAGGTAAGACCTAAACCAAGAAAGGGCTGATCCCCGGATACCAATATAATGTTCAAGACGGTTCAAGAGTATCGCATGATCAATTGTGTCGAAGGCTGCACTCAGGTCAAGTAGCAATAGTGCTGAGGTTGAATTGGAGTCAATAGCTAACAAAAGGTCATTTACCACTCTCGTAAGTGCAGTTTCGGTCGAGTGAAGGGATCTAAAGCCAGATTGGAAGGGATCAAGCAGGTTATTTTTTGACAAAAAATCTGTAAGTTGACTGGCTACTGTTCGTTCAAGTAATTTGCAGAGGAACGGCAGATTTGAGATTGGTCTATAGTTCTGAAGTACTTCGGGGTCAAGGTTCGGTTTTTTCAGTAGTGGCTTGATCGCGGCCGTTTTAAAGGCGGAGGGCACCGTGCCAGTGGAGAGCGACTGATTGATCATATAGAGAATGGAGGGTCCTAGGATAGGGAAAACTTCTTTAAGCAGTTTAGCAGGTAGAGGGTCTAGCATGCAGGTCGTGGGTTTCGAAGACAGAGTTAGCTTGGTAAGAGAGTCTAAGGAAACTAAATCAAACTGTGAGAAAAGACATTCAGCCCGGGGAACACCAAGTGGACTTTTCAGGGGTGAGACGGCACCGCCAGTAGAGAGTGTACTGGTGATCTCATCTCTAATCAGCGTGATTTTCTGACTAAAAAAGGACATGAAATCATTCGGAGAAAACAGAAAGCTATCAGAGGGGGAGGGATTCCGTGTTAGCTTAGCAACAGTGTCGAATAGAAACTTTGGGTTGTTTTTATTTGCACTGATTAACCTAGAGAAGTGTGCAGTTTTGGCTGACGAGAGTGCACATTTATAATTTAGCAAGCTATCATTCCAGGCAAGCCGGAAGACTTCGAGTTTGGTCAATCGCCATTTACGTTCTAGTTTTCTACAGGCTTGTTTAAGTGCACGAGTGTCGTGGGTAAACCACGGTGCAAACTTCCTAGCGTGGTGTTTTCTAGTGACTAACGGGGCGATTGAGTCAAGCGCGTTGGTAAGGCTAGCGTTTAGTTCGTTGGCAAAATTGTCGAGTGAGCCAACATGACCAGAGAGTGGTGCGAGAAAGCTGGGCAGTTTTTCAGATAGTAACGAGGCCGTAGTGGCATTAATACGACGGCTAATATAAGTATCTTCACACTTTTTGGCGTGGGAAGATCAATTCGATTTCAAATTTAATGAGATAGTGATCAGATAGGGCAGGGCACATAAGAGGAGACCACTAAAGCAGAAACAGGAATGCCACGGGTCAGAACCAGGTCAAGGGTGTTGCCGCCATGGTGGGTTGGTTCATTAACAAATTGAGTGAGGCCGCAAGTATCAATAAGATCTAGGAAGGCCTTACTGAGAGGATCGGTGGAATTATTCAGGTGAATGTTAAAATCACCGATAATGAGAATATTATCAGCTCGGGTCACTAAGTCCGAAATGAAATTGGAGAACTCTTCTAAGAAGAGCGAATAGGGCCCAGGTGGGCGGTAAAGTACTGCTAAGTAGAATGACGGGAGATTCGTAGCTGTAGGGCGCAGAATCAGGACTTCGAAGGATGTAAATTTGTTGTTCGTGTTGGGAGTAAGACTAAGGATAGGGTTAAATATCAGGGCAACACCCCCTCCTTTTTTCGTCTCCCGGGCAACCTGAGAACTAAGAAAGTTTGGGGGAGAGGCTTCAATTAGAGGCAGAAACTCTTTTGGCTTTAGCCAGGTTTCACAGAGACCCATCATGTCTAGATTATGTTCAGTAATCAAATCATTGATTAGCAGCGCTTTTGTTGACAATGATCTTATATTGATGAAGCCCACAGTGAGGCGTTCACTACTGCTAGAGTTTTTATCAATGTTAATGGCAGTATGCGTGGGTCTAATTTCAATTAAGTTGCTGTAATTTACTGTGGGTCGGTAGGAAATTTGACGGGCGCGGTGGGAGAAAGATACAGTCTTAATTGGAAGGACTGTACTGTAATTTTCAAATCGAGAGGTGCTGCTGCCAGAGGATAAAGTAAATGCAGACTGGTAAAACTCGACAGATATGGGGAGAAAATGGCGAGCGGGGGGCACAGTCTCAGTCTGTTCTGCTGTAAGCTCTAACCTGGCAGACTCCACACCCTTTCTAGGCCTAGCAGGTTCTCTAATCACCTGCATCCCGGCGAGCTCTACGGACAGATGTCAGCTTTCCCTTAAACATCTATCTATGTTGCTAGATAATAAAGCAGCGCCTACCCCATTAGGGTGGAGGCCGTCAGCTTTCAGCAAGCCGGGTTTGCCCCAGAAGGAGGGCCAGTTATCTAAGAAGACTAATCCCTTTTCTTCACAGTACTTCGCCAGCCAGAGGTTGAGGGAGACTAATCTGCTATAACTCTCATCATTGCCCTTCGCGAAACAACCCCAGAGTTTAAAACTAAAACGGGTCAGCATCGTTTCAAAAGTCGTTTCAGGTCTTCCAACCCACCGGAGTAGTGTGTGGACGAGGCACATTGTTGTCTATTGGATAGATGTTCATCTAGCCTATTGTGTAATAAAGTCCCATAATGTAGACCGACCCCTGGTCTGACCTGGTTCTGGTTCAGTAGAAGTTGTCTCTGTGTGTTTTAGGTGCTATTCAGTATTTTAGTACCAGAGGAGACAACCGGACAAGTCAACCACCAGGTAGGTTACAACCACCGAGCTGCTGCTGGTCAAACAACATGCTTAGTTTGCTGCTCACTATGATGGGATAGTTTCTTTCAAGTCATGTTTGAGTGAACACTGTTGTCATTATGATGTTGCTGAGGAACAAGTTGATGATGATTAGTGTTGTTGTTGTTGTTGCTGCTAATATTAACATTAATATTGTAGTGACACCGTTTATCACTTCCACAAAGACAGAACAATAACAAATGAACCAAAACAGGTCAAATGGCTCCTACAATATAGATCATATTAGTATTATACAGTAATTGATATTATACAGAGTTAATGATCCATTTTCTTTCTTTCATACCAACTGATCCAGATCCAGATTCCCCAGGTACTTCACATCAACAGCCTGAAACCACCTCAGTTACTTCAGAACCACAACATACTCATCATCATCCAGTGCACCACCAGTTCACCCAGTTCATTTTCTAAAAGAATCTTGTACATGGTTATTTATTGTTTTCATATTGTGCTTTATTTGTTCATGAGAAGCTTTATTGATAATAAAGTATGCCTAGTCATTCATTTTCATTCAGGGATATTAAATGAGTGGTTTGGGTTTGGGGGGCCCCACTGTGAGATGTGGCTTAGGGCCCCAACATGACTGACCGAACCAGTTGATGACCCAGGGCTGTACAGAGCAAAGTATCTCTTACACTCAGAAAATGGATGGACCGCAGGAAAACCACAGAATCACACAGAAAATATCACCTGCCACTGCGTGTCACCACCACTAGAGGTCAGTAGGAGGCTGTTTACTTCTAGTCTGCATCCCTGTTTTTCCTGCTTCACAGCTTTAGTGCACATTGGCCATGGAGCGTTGGACCTGCAGTCCAAGGTTGGAAGTATCTCTGCTGCCCAAAGAGTCTCATGAAGACCTCCATGAGGATGACGGGAAGCTCTTTTCTACAGTGCAATAAAGTTTTATAAGGTGGGTTGAATCCAGCCCTCTGATTGATTGATAGCTATGGTATATCTCCATTATAGCACGCTTACCGTGGCAAGCGGTCCACACCAACCCCCATCTGAAGCACGACGCAGTACGCGCTATACATTAAAACATACATGTTACTGTGTTCCTGAATCTACCTCTGTGCTCCTACATGTTGGAGCTTGTTCACACCAGTGCTGCCATCCAAAAAAGTAAGCCTGCAGTTAAACGTCTTGAGTGCCTCTTGTATTAAACTGACAGAGCAGAGGTCAGAGGTCAGAGGTCAGGAGATGTTGCAGGACCAGACTTCAAATACAGAACGAGAAAACATGGGATAAATTAAGGATGTGGAATCAAAGATAAAGATAATAAAATAAGGAATAAATATACAAAGAAATTACGATTTATTCAGTTATTTCTGTACATTTGTTTGTTTTTAAAATTACTTGGACATATATTTATTGATTGACTTGATATTTATTTATTTAGGTATTTATTTATTCATTGATCTATTTGTTTATTGAGGTATTTATTTATTCATTGATCTATTTATTGAGGTATTTATTTATTTATGTATCTATTTATTTATTGAGGTATTTATTCATGTATCTATTTATTTATTAAAGTATTTATTTATGTATCTATTTATTTATGGATCTATTTATTGAGGTATTCATTTATGGATCTATTTATTGAGGTATTTATTTATTTATGTATCTATTTATTTATTGAGGTATTTATTCACTGTTTTACTAGATTCCCTCACAACCAGGGTTAAACCAGAGTCTGGTTCTCTGCTGTGGTCAGCCACTAGGGGGCGTTTCAGCTCCTCTGCTCTCCGCTGCTGTTAAACACGATGTGCTGCCCTTGGCAACAGGTGACACACCACCAGCTGCGTTTCTCATTGGCTGCTGGCAGGGAAGCGAAAGTAAAGACCTGGGACTTTCCAGAGTCTGTGGCTTCATTGGTGCGTTCAGGTACTGCCCGTTAACCTGAAAACTAGAAAATAAATCACAAGTATTATCTGGTATTCCAACTGGTATGAGTTCAGGTGCTGCAGGTAAGCTGGAAACCCGCTATATTTATAATGTGTTTTATATGTATTACTACTGTTACTAGACAGGTTGTGATATTGTTCACGTGGTCAGAACATTCAGGCGTGAGTACTGGTGATTCAGGAGATCTGGTTTAGATGTGCACCTGAAGGCAGCATGAGGTTAAACTGGTTTGGTGGGAGACAGAATGAGGAAACTGGAACAGAAACTCTGCTGACTTGAACCAGACCAGTTATGAAGGATGAAAAGAGAAAAACAACACCACTACTACTACTACTACTACTACTACTACTACTAGTATAACTACTATTACTGACCAGAACCAGACCAGTTATGAAGGATGAAAAGAGAAAAACAACACTACTACTACTACTACTACTACTACTACTACTAGTATAACTACTATTACTGATCAGAACCAGACCAGTTATGAAGGATGAAAAGAGAAAAACAACACTACTACTACTACTACTACTACTACTAGTATAACTACTGCTGCTACTACTACTACTACTAGTATAACTACTATTACTGATCAGAACCAGACCAGTTATGAAGGATGAAAAGAGAAAAACAACACTACTACTACTACTACTACTACCACTACTACTACTACTACTACTACTAGTATAACTACTATTAGTTATACTATCCAGTGACGGCTTGCAAGGCGAGCGTGTTGTTTCTGTGTGCACGTGCACGTGCACGCCAGAGTTTGTGTCAGTGATGACTCTAGGAATAGCCGTGGGTTAGAGACATTGGGCCAGGTTCATGAACTCAGCGGTAACAGCGTTGCGCCACGATAAATCTGCAGCACGGTAATGTTAGCTGGTTCATGAAGTTACCGTGGTGAGATTAGCGTTGAGTTAATGTCACTATGTGATTTATGAACCGTTCATGATGCAACCGCCAACACGTCTCCAATGACCTGCCCGTAGGACTCCTAGTTTAAAGTGAATACTGGCGTTGCTATGGTTACTGTAACAGTACAACATCAACGCGGTATCAAATGTCACAAGAACTGCTACTGATGGCAGAAGCAGAAAAACATGTTTGAAAACGTTGTAGAAGAGAAAATCCATTTAGGTTTCATGCCGTCAGTCTAGAACGGCGTTGGTGTTCGGAAGCTCTTACCACATGAGGATGATGAAAGAGGGCGGTAGCGCCGCGCGAAGCACACACGGTAAAACTGGCCGGTAACCCACGGCAACGGATGAGAAGACGTGGTACCACGACGGTATCCGCCCTCAACGCCACATTCAGGGCGCTGTGTTTTATGAATCTGGCCCATAATTCCTGTTCTGTGGTTACAGTGTGAAGCGAATGTGTGTGTGTGTGTGTGTGTGTGTGTGTGTGTGTGTGTGTGTGTGTGTGTCCAGTAGCCTAACCTTCAGCCCTAGACAGTAACACTGTGTTGTTAGAGGAGATGAGTTGACCACCGGGGTCTCCCGTTCAGGCAGCAGGGGTTACACAAGTGACGTCATGATGTCGGACTCAGAGTGATTCTGGTTGTCATGGAGACGTATCAACAACCATGTTGTGGTTCTACCTCATAACATCATGAAATACGAAGAGCCAATGACCATTTCTCCTTCTCCAACACAGTAGGAGACCTGTTTCCTGTTTCCAAGGTTGCTACAGGATGCTAACCGCTGGCGTTGTCACCATGTTGTGTTGATGTCAGACTTTACAGAAGTCAGCAGCCTGGAGAAGAGAAGGTACGATGTGGTGAACAAGAACCACTCAAGATGCTGGAAGATCTTGGACCTGCTTGAAAAGCTTCAATGTGACGTTTGAAAAGCTGTGAACCCTGACGACCTCCTCAACGTCAGTGTTGAGTTTATTGTTGTTTAACTCCTGTCCTCTACGGGCTTCCGTACTTTACATGTTTTAGTGTTTTTTGGACATATTCTTGGTATTTCTCCGTTCCCAGCGTCAACAAAACCATCCACCGACTCACCGAAGCCCCTGAGTGTAACACATTTAAAGAGTCCTTCGTCCTTCAGACGTTCAGCATGCTGGATCAATAACCACATTCTGAAGAAACTAGATAAACATATTGATTTAGTATTTGCTGGTTATCATTAAATACTACAGGACCAATACCCTCACTGGCCACTTTATTAGGTACGCCTGCTCCTCCAGTCAGCCAATCACGTGGCTCAGCTCAACATATAAACCCTCCAGACATGGTGAAGTGGTTTAGTTTCTTGTTGGACCAAACAAACAACAAGATGCTGATCTAAGAGACGTTGACCGTGGTGTGGTTGTTGGTTCAGCATCTCAGAACCAGCTGAACCCTCCTGGGGTTTTCACCACTACAGTCTCTAGAGCATGGATACTCAAAGTCCGGCCCGCGGGCCACATCCGGCCCTCCATCACCATGATGGTGGCCCCCCAAAAGTCATATAAATCCCAAAGGATATATGAGAAATAAATCTCATGAGTTAGTAGAATCAAAATGTTTAGTTGTGAATTAACAAGGTTTGCTCTCTGCGCCTCACACCTTCATCCATGAAAACAGACAGTGGTTGTCAGACACACTTACTCATGCCCACCCGGCCGCTGGCAAACCAACATCAGTGTTAGTAGTGTCGTGGAAATTTACCTGTAAGCACTCAGAAATAAAACACAAAACACTGACAGGTTGAAGTATAAAAATATACTGTATACAGATATATATATATATATATATATATAGACACAGGTCACACAGAAAGTCAAAGTCTCTCTATCTCTCTCTCTCTGAAAATCAGCTACAATCTTTATAGTGTCTTTAGGAACAAAGAAGTCTCTCCTGATTGGTTCTCTATACTAAGATGTCATGTTCAACATGGTTCCTCCTGTATTCTCTCTCCACATAGCAGTGGTCTGGTCAAGGTCAGATTGACTTCCTTCTAGGACCTCACTATCTTACTCTGCAACACTCACACATGTTCATGACACATATCACATGTCTGTGGAAACACAGCATCAGAACAACAGACACTAAATGATAAATATAAATTCTAGCATTCTGTGCTAATTTACTTTTGCAGTAGCAAAAAGAGAAAAGTTGATTGTGAAAACAGACAATTCAACGCAGAACGGACGATGCATTCATATCACCGCCTCATGCCAATCCACAACCACTGTGTTTAATCTGACAAACAACAGTTGCGGTTAGCAAGGCTGCTAACATCAAGCGCCACTGTGAGACAAAACATGCTAACTTTCATTTGGCTTTTTGTAGCACAGCAAGAACAGAAAAGACAACGGCTTTGAAATCGTCCAAGTATTGTGACGGTGTCTGCAGCAGCTCAGCAGAAGGCTTCAGCTGCATCACTTCATGTGTCCTGAGGGTTAGCAAGCTAGCCTCTTGTGGATGAACTGACTAGAGTTTGAACGCTGGGGATCATTGAGGAACTTTACTGGAGGACGAATACAAAACAGACAGAATCAACCGTGTTAACCAAGTTCAACTATCAGATTCCACTTGAATCCTCATATGAGGACAGGCTCAACTTTCTGTATCTGTGAGATACTTCAATGGCGAGGCTTTTAAAGTTACTGTGCCTTTTACCACTGAGGTCCACCACAACAGGTGAGGTGGTTTTGATGTGTGGAAGGTTTCTTCCATAAGCACGACCTGGACATGAGTCAGATAAATATGCATCTATGAGGACCAGGCATTTTCTCTACAGATTTGAAGGGAGATAGATTACACTTCCCCACACTGCGTGGTATCCCTGTCACTTCAGCTGTGTTGTCAACAATGGAGGCATTGCTAGAAAAGCTGTGTGATTTGAAAACGTCACGATCCCGTGGCCGGTGCTTCTCTTTGTGCACAACCCATTTGTTGTCCCACTAGGACCTGTCCAGCAGAGGCAAAGACTGATGCCCTCAATACACCAGGCCTCTTCCAGCTGGAAATGGTGCCGTAGCAGACTGCAGTTCAACTGATGATGTTCTGATTCAGTATTTTATATTCTGAACTGCAGTTCAACTGATGATGTTCTGATTCAGTATTTTCTATTTTGAAATTGTAGTTCAACTGATGATGTTCTGATTCAGTATTTTATATTTTGAACTGCAGTTCAACTGATGATGTTCTGATTCAGTATTTTCTATTTTGAAATTGTAGTTCAACTGATGATGTTCTGATTCAGTATTTTCTATTTTGAATTGTAGTTCAACTGGTTGATGTTCTGATTCAGTATTTTCTATTTTGAATTGTAGTTCAACTGGTTGACGGACGTCTTGTTCTCGGTTGTTCTGGTCAACTTAGTGGAGTCCTGATTCACCTCCAGCAGACGGAGCTTGACTAGCAGGTTGACCTCCAGACATGCTACCTGGTTCAGCCATGTACTAGTTGGTGTTAAAATACTAAGAATGTGTTGGAGTGGAAATGTTCATGATATATTAGTGGGAACTGGAAAGCATTGGTTTCTAATCCCTCCCATATTCCTCCTCATGAGACGTTTGATCTCCAGCAGCACCTTCACTGGGTCTGAACAGTTCTACCTGGTTACTGGTGAGTCAGAGCCCAGCTTTAATCTGATTGGTCCTTCTGTATGGGGACAACGTTTTGCCAGCAGACGTCCTGCCCTGTGCTCCAGTCTGCAGCCGTCTGTCTGAAGTGAAGTCTGTCCTGTCCTGAAGATGAAGGGCCCAGAGAGCCTCCTCATCCTCTGTTGTCTGCTTGGTGTCCGAGCCGCCAGTAAGTACATCACACTGCAGTGTTAGATAGCAGTAACACACCTGGGCTCACTCACATTCACCACTATTTAACGTTTGATTTGAACTTCCTGCTGCTGCAGCTCAGTGACACCAATGTTTCACTGTGAAGTTATTAAAGTTCAATAGAAACCAATCACTTACAGCCCAGCATGACATGTGGCAGTATGGTGTGAAAAATAAAGAGTGGTTCTGATTCTGGATGTGAAGACGTTGTTGTTTATTTTACATTTTGTTTCCTTTCCAGTCGTTCATGAGGATATTGCTATCAATGGCTGTTCAGGCAGCGAGACAGGAGGAGAGACGATGTATGGACTGGATGGTGAAGAGGTCTGGTACGCAGACTTCAAACACAAGACAGGAGTCGAGCCTCAACCCCCGTTTATAGATCATATATCCTACCCAGGAGGTTATCAAGAGCTGTGGCTAACCAGGGAATCTGCAGACAAAACCTGAAAAATTCTCTGCGTTATCACAACATCACAGAAGTGGAAACAGGTATGAACTGTTGAACGTCTCACAGGATTCAATTTTATTGTTTGTTTTCCTCTCAGGATATTATTAATTATAATGTTGGTAAAATACTCTTAGTTACCTTTAGATGCATCATGTTTCTTACATGAAGTTGAAACCATCTCAGGTGCAGAACATTGATAACGAGCGCGACTGAAAAACCTTTTTCCAAAAATCTCTCAACCACCTTGAAACATTTCTTTCATTTACACTACCAGTCAAACGTTGGGACTTATTGAAGAGTTTTTCTTTTTACTATTTTCCACATTTTAGAAGAATAGTAAAGTCATCAAACTATGAAATAACAACAGGAATCATGCAGTGATCAAAACAAAGAAAACTAAATCAAAACTATCTTATATTTTAGATTCTCCCACAAATACTTTTACATTTTTAAAGGCAACAATTAAAATTATGATTTATTCATTGTGCTTCAACTTTCTCCACCTCTACATTTCAAACTTCAAGTTCTAAATGAAAACTACTTGTTGGGGTCCATTTAAAAAAAAACAACACTTTTTAAAATGTATTTATTTTTTTAATTCCCAGGATCAACTTCACTATTTCTATTTGTCTCAGAAAATAACTTCAACCATTTAAGCAGAAGCCTTTACATCAACATGTCATGAGTCAGGTCCAAACTATGTGATTTGCTATAACTAGTTAATATATGGGATGCCAAATGTTACCAGGTGAGTTTAGTGTTGAAATCCATTGGTACACAACTTAGTGGCTCCTCCTCCATTTCTCCCCTCGCTATATTGTTAAGTTCGGTTGTTTCTATTCCACAGATGAAGTTTTACAGCATGGCGTTTATTTCCTTTGGACATGAGGGTATTAGATTGCTGGGGATGCTAAAAGAAACAATGTCTGAATGAATGGCAGCTTCAACTCTATGTGACAGCGCTGTTGCTGCTGCTGGAGGAAGTTTGACTTGTTCCACGGTTTCAAACTCGTCTTCAAATTCAAGTTGAATCCAGTGTTCAGTGGTTTTAGTGCCTCTTTGTGTTTTAGGTGTGACCTCATTGGAGAGGGCTGGAGCCTAGGGACATTCAGGGTTGGATACGAGGCAATAGGGATTAGGGAGAGGAGACGGCAGATCCCACAACGAAGGCAGATTTATTGTGGCTTTGGACATTCCCTTCTGGTCATCAAGTGGTGGGTTCTGTGTAGAGCACACAACAGGAAGTCCATATGGCATTTAGAAACGTATTTCCTCAACTTAACACAAAAACATAAACTCAAATTCTCAGTTGGCATTGACTTATTAGACTATTTTCCAAACATACACAAACAGCTGGACACTGGAATCAGCCATAAATGGAAATATAAAAGACATTATATCATCAAACTAATAAGGAATGGAACAATAACTCAACCAGCTAAAGGTGAAGCAATCAACTTCATACATCACTCACTTTAAACACACCTAGTGGGGAAGGCCAGTCTGGTGGGTGGCAGAGCAAACAGAACAGTGGTTTCTCCTCCTAGTGATGAGAGGTTAGGACCTGTCTGGCTGACCTCAGACAGCAGGGGGTGCTGTTGCTCCCCCAGAGCTCAACAAGGGTAATCACAAGACTGTCAACACTTTGTGTGCTAAGCTTTCTGCAGCACCTATGCTCCATCTACTGGTTGGAAAATGCACTTCAGCAGATGAAAACCTTGTAAGTCCACAGAATGCATGCTGTGTTTCACGAAATGTATTTTGTGGACGAAATTCACGGGGTAACATTTGGTGTCTCATTGGAAAGATGAGGAGAGAGGAAGCTGCACCACAGGTACCACCCTAACCCGATGAGAAAAATAGAGCTACAATTAAAATCATGACAAACAAACAAGATTCATTCAGATGTTAGTCTGTGTGGCTGATACGTCAGAGTACTGAGAGAGAAGCTGCAATGTTATAATGTAAAGGTCATTGTTATTGTTATTGTTTATTGTTAGTGTTCATTATAGAAATAAGAACAGTGTCATGAAAGGTTCAATTCTGTTCTAGTTAACATAAATATAGGAACAATACCCAGAATACACTCTGAAGTATTGTGTTTAAAAGATCTCTGTCAGGCGTGTGTTGCTCTACAGGTGTTTTATATTACTTCAGAATAAAACATACTAGGTGCTAATGGGAATAAAAGCCCTCGGTTAGATAAAACGCTGTATCAGTATGAAGTGTGTTGTTCTGCAGATGCTCCTCACAGCACCATCTACACCAGAGACGTAGTGGAGATCGGAGGGGTGAACCACCTCATCTGCCATGTGACCGGCTTCTATCCTGCTCCCGTCAAGGTCTACTGGACCAAGAACAACGAGAACGTGACCGAAGGAACCAACCTCAACACCCCGTTCCCCAACAAAGACGGCACCTTCAACCAGTTCTCCAGTCTGAGCTTCACCCCACAGCTAGGAGACATCTACAGCTGTACAGTGGAGCACCGAGCCCTGAGCCAGCCGCTGACTCAAGTCTGGGGTGAAGGACCTTGAACTAGAGCTAACCAGCTAACGCTAACCTGACTGAGACTAGAGCTAACGAGCTAACGCTAACCTGATTAAGACTAGAGCTAACCAGCTAACGCTAACCTGACCAAACCTAGAGCTAACCAGTCAGCTAACCTGACTAAAACTAGAGCTAACGAGCTAACGCTAACCTGATTAAGACTAGAGCTAACCAGTCAGCTAACCTGACCAAACCTAGAGCTAACCAGTCAGCTAACCTGACTAAGACTAGAGCTAACCAGTCAGCTAACCTGACCGAAACTAGAGCTAACCAGCCAACGCTAACCTGACTGAGACTAGAGCTAACCAGACAGCTAACCTGACCAAAACTAGAGCTAACCAGCTAATGCTAACCTGATTAAGACTAGAGCTAACTGGTCAACTAGCCTGACTAAAACTAGAGCTAACCAGCTAACACTAACCTGATTAAAACTAGAGCTAACCAGTCAGCTAACCTGACCAAAACTAGAGCTAACCAGCTAACGCTAACCTGATTAAAACTAGAGCTAACCAGTCGGCTAGCTAACCTGACCAAAACTAGAGCTAACCATCTAACGCTAACCTGATTAAGACTAGAGCTAACCGGTCAACTAGCCTGACTAAAATTAGAGCTAACCAGCTAAAGCTAACCTGCATATTGACTGGTTAGCTAACCAGTCAGCTAACGCTAACCCAACTAAAGCTAACCAATCAGTCAACCCTAACTGAACCTAGAAATAACCAGCCAACTAACGCTAACCAGACCAAAGGTAGGTAGGTAGGTACTTTAATAAACCCCAAGGTGAAATAATAAAAAGGAATAATAAAAATAAAGAATACAAAATATATATAATATATAATATGCAAAAGTAAAACAATTTTAGTGTGGGGGAAAAATCCTGGCTGCAAAAAAGTGAAAGTGCAAAAAGTGAGAATGTGCAGTAGTTCTTGGGGGTGGGGGGGGCGGGATTGATGGTTAGTGAATTGAAGGCAGTGGGCAAGAAGGCTGGAGATAACCTGTCGACTATCGCTAACCTGACCAAACCTAGAGCAAACCAGTTAGCTAATGCTAATTTAACCAAACCTGGAGCTAATCAGTCAGCTAACGCTAACCTAACCAAAGCTAGAGCCAGTCAGCTAATGCTAACCATAACAGTCAGTTAGCTAACCCTAACCCTAAATTAGAGCCAGTCATCTAACCATAACACTAATGAAAACTAGGAACAACCAGTTAGCTAACACTAACTTAAGTGCTGCAGAATGTCGTTCTTAGCTAGCTAACTAGCTAACTGTGACCACAGATGACTTCACCCTTTCTGACTGAAAGGTGCTGATTCTCTTTTGTAGTGATTATCATGTCTCAGTCTTTGAATTCACCCTTTCTGATGGAACCTGCCAGACCCATGATCCACATTAAGGTGTGGCATGTTGTTAGAGTTTTATCAAAATTATAATGATCCAGCATTTACAAAATAAAACTGATCGGCTCAATATAGCGCCACCTAGAGGCCAAACAGCTCTTATGCTTCATGTACGATATCTCAGACACCGCTGGCCTGATTTTAACTAAACCTGGAGGAATAATACATCACTACTCTGAGATCCGGCAGTTTAAAAATACAACTCACTGACCCAATATAGCGCCACCTAGAGGCCAAAAGGCCCCAAATGTCACGGATACCTCAGACACTACTTGACGAAAACTTGAGTGAATGATGATCAGACATTTTCAACATGAAACTGAAGACAAATGTGATTGGCCCAACATAGCAACAGGTCATGGTAACTGTTGACTAGTAGAAATACATAAATGCTAAATTCTATCCTATATTTGCTCTATTGCCTTATAAAATCAATAAATTTGAGGGGGCGCAAAAAGTGGGGTGAGAAATATAGACATTTTAAATGTGCAGTCGGGGTTACACCCATGTACTGAACATCGTAGGTGTAGCCTGCTGTCCAAACATTGGACCTTTCTGGTTGGGTTCTTCTGCCCATCATCTGTGTTCTGACAGACAGACAGAGGGGGGGGGGGGGAGACAGGGAGACAGAGAGAGAGAGAGAGAGAGGGGGAGAGAGAGAGAGAGAGAGAGAGAGAGAGACAGGGAGGGGGAGAGAGAGAGAGAGAGGGAGAGACAGACAGGCAGGGAGACAGAGAGAGAGACAGGGAGACAGACAGACAAGGAGACACAGAGAGACAGACAGGGAGACAGACAGACAGGGAGACAGACAGGGAGAGAGAGAGAGAGAGACAGACAGACAGACAGGGAGACAGAGACAGGGAGACACAGAGAGACAGACAGGGAGACAGACAGGGAGAGAGAGACAGAGAGAGAGACAGACAGGGAGACAATGAGAGACATAGTTGTCTGACATCCATGGTCTTGTTCCTCCAGATGTAGACCAGAACCAGTTAACTAACCTAACTAGAACTAGTCCTCTTTAACTAGTTGTCTGATATCCATGGTCTTGTTCCTCCAGATGTGGAGCAGAACCAGTTAACTAACCTAACTAGAACTAGTCCTCTTTAACTAGCTGTCTGATATCCATGGTCTTGTTCCTCCAGATGTGGAGCAGAACCAGTTAACTAACCTAACTAGAACTAGTCCTCTTTAACTAGCTGTCTGATATCCATGGTCTTGTTCCTCCAGATGTGGAGCAGAACCAGTTAACTAACCTAACTAGAACTAGTCCTCTTTAACTAGCTGTCTGATATCCATGGTCTTGTTCCTCCAGATGTGGAGCAGAACCAGTTAACTCACCTAACTAGAACTAGTCCTCTTTAACTAGTTGTCTGATATCCATGGTCTTGTTCCTCCAGATGTGGAGCAGAACCAGCCGGGTGTCGGTCCTGCGGTGTTCTGTGGACTCGGTCTGACCGTGGGTCTGCTGGGCGTGGCCACCGGAACCTTCTTCCTCATCAAAGGAAACGAATGCAACTGATTGGTTTAGGTGGTGATGATGTCATCAGCCTGCTGTATGTAGATCACTACTAGTTAACCTGAAAGACTCGTCACTGAAACTCTTTGATATTCTTTATATAAAATCTATATTTACTTTTAAAAATAATCAATGCTTCTATCGATGAATTACTAATAAATAATCAGTCAGTGCATTTATTACAAATCTTGTTTCTAAACAACCAATATATTTAATATGTTCAAATACTGTCATTAAATGTTTCTTCACAATATATTCTTCAGTTGTGATTGATGTCAGTAGAATATTTCATGGTTCCATTTTGGACTTTGGTCTTGAGGTGATACTCAGTATCTCCAGTACTCCTGGTATTCTGCACCAGTCAGGCTGTCAGAACATGAAGAACATGTTCCTTCTGTCCAGGTTGAAGAACTTCCTCAGACCAGATGATCCATCACAGTCAACAGGAAGCCTTAGTTTGGTTTTAATAAAGTTTGTTTTATTGTTATTTCATTGTGTTGAGTGTTTTCCTCTCAGTGTGTTACGTTGCACTTCCTGTCAATCTACTAAACAATAAACCATCACAACCTTCATCATCAACCTTCATCATCACGTCCATCTTCTTCTTCAGGTTAGTGAGTTAGTGTTTAGTTAGTTATGGTTATTACTACCTGCTGGGAGCTCGTCTGGATCTAAAACCATCAATACATGAAACTAGAATATATATAATAAATATATAGCCAATATATAATATATAGAGATCATAGATAACTATTGATCTGTAATAGATCATAGATAACTAGATCTATAATAGACAGATCATAGATAATTATTGATCTGTAATAGATCATAGATAACTAGATCTATAATAGACAGATCATAGATAATTATTGATCTGTAATAGATCATAGATAACTAGATGTATAATAGACATCATAGATAACTATTGATCTAGAATAGAATAGAATAGATGTTGTCCATGATGGCCAGCAGTTGGACCAACATTCTCCTCTCAGACTGTTCCTTCTGGCTCACCGCCATCAGACTACTACCTAGATAACTAGATAACTATAGATCTATAATAGATAACTAGATCTATAATAGGTAACTATAGATCTATAATAGATAACTATAGATCTATAATAGATAACTAGATCTATAATAGGTAACTATAGATCTATAATAGATAACTAGATCTATAATAGATAACTATAGCTCTATAATAGATAACTAGATCTATAATAGGTAACTATAGATCTATAATAGATAACTATAGATCTATAATAGATAACTAGATCTATAATAGATAACTATTGATCTATAATAGATAACTATAGATCTATAATAGATAACTAGATCTATAATAGGTAACTATTGATCTATAATAGATAACTAGATCTATAATAGGTAACTATTGATCTATAATAGATAACTAGATCTATAATAGGTAACTATAGATCTATAATAGATAACTAGATCTATAATAGATAACTGTAGATCTATAATAGATAACTAGATCTATAATAGATAACTGTAGATCTATAATAGATAACTATAGATCTATAATAGATAACTGTAGATCTATAATAGATAACTGTAGATCTATAATAGGTAACTAGATCTATAATAGATAACTGTAGATCTATAATAGATAACTATAGATCTATAATAGATAACTGTAGATCTATAATAGATAACTAGATCTATAATAGATAACTATTGATCTATAATAGATAACTGGATCTATAATAGATAACTATAGATCTATAATAGATAACTAGATCTATAATAGATAACTGTAGATCTATAATAGATAACTGGATCTATAATAGATAACTATAGATCTATAATAGATAACTAGATCTATAATAGATAACTGTAGATCTATAATAGATAACTATAGATCTATAATAGATAACTGTAGATCTATAATAGATAACTATAGATCTATAATAGATAACTAGATCTATAATAGATAACTAGATCTATAATAGGTAACTAGATATATAATAGATAACTGTAGATCTATAATAGATAACTATAGATCTATAATAGATAACTGTAGATCTATAATAGATAACTAGATCTATAATAGATAACTATTGATCTATAATAGATAACTATAGATCTATAATAGATAACTATAGATCTATAATAGATAACTGGATCTATAATAGATAACTATAGATCTATAATAGATAACTAGATCTATAATAGATAACTGTAGATCTATAATAGATAACTATAGATCTATAATAGATAACTGGATCTATAATAGATAACTGTAGATCTATAATAGATAACTATAGATCTATAATAGATAACTGTAGATCTATAATAGATAACTAGATCTATAATAGATAACTGTAGATCTATAATAGGTAACTAGATCTATAATAGATAACTGTAGATCTATAATAGATAACTATAGATCTATAATAGATAACTAGATCTATAATAGATAACTATAGTTCTATAATAGATAACTAGATCTATAATAGGTAACTAGATCTATAATAGATAACTATAGATCTATAATAGATAACTAGATCTATAATAGATAACTATAGATCTATAATAGATAACTAGATCTATAATAGATAACTAGATCTATAATAGATAACTGTAGATCTATAATAGATACTATAGATCTATAATAGATAACTAGATCTATAATAGATAACTGTAGATCTATAATAGATAACTGTAGATCTATAATAGATAACCAGATCAAAGGTTATTATGATAGTTATTATTATATTATTAGATTTCCCATGATGCTCTCTGGCTGTGCCACCAGCAGCCTTCAGGCTGCAGCGTCTGCCTGGTAACAGGTGATGCTGGTCATGTGACCCGTCTGTGGTTCCTACATTGGTTTTAACAGCAGGACTGTTTCAGATCAGTTTCAGTCAGCAGAGAAACATGGCTTCATCCTCACTGCTCCTGGCCTTCCCACTCTTCTTCATCTCTCTGTATGGAGCAGGTATGATCAATATATCAATAATACCTGATCAGATAGGTTATTAATCTCTGTATGGAGCAGGTATGATCAATATATCAATAATACCTGATCAGATAGGTTATTAATCTCTGTATGGAGCAGGTATGATCAATATATCAATAATAACTGATCAGATAGGTTATTATTCTCTGTATCGAGCAGGTATGATCAATATATCAATATCTACTATTAACTGATCAGATAGGATATTAATCTCTGTATGGAGCAGGTATGATCAATATATCAATATCTACTATTAACTGATCAGATAGGTTATTATTCTCTGTATGGAGCAGGTATGATCAATATGTGATCAATAACTGATCAGCTAGCAGGAGGTCTGAAGGAAACTAACCAGTTAAATGTGTCTTTGTTCTCTAGATGGATTTGCTCAGTATGATTTAGGCCACTGTGAGTTCACGTCTGCTGAGCTACCTGATATAGAGTATATATACTCTCAGTATTTCAACAAGAAGGAGTATGCCAGGTTCAACAGCACAGTGGGGAAGTTTGTTGGATACACTGAGTTTGGTATGATGAACGCAAAGCGCTGGAACAACGATCCTTAGCTGGCTCAGAGGAAGGGTGAGAAGGAGAGATACTGTAAACACAACATTGACAACTGGTACCAGGCTGCTCTTGGTAAAACAGGTGAGCTGCTGTTGTCACTCATCACTACAGAAAACAACCTCAGGAAGAAAACTGATTCAATGATCAATACAGTTTCCATCATTCATCTGATCCGTGTAAATGTGTAGATCCAGTCTAGATCAACTACGTCTATGTGTCTGTCTCATCTGCCTGTTAAAGATCTATACTGGTTGAGTATTTCAACAGTTTCTCAATAGAATAGAAACAATAGAAACATGAATAGAACCAATATTGTTCCTGGAAAACAATGAACCAGCCTGAGCTCACTGACGCCCCCTGGTGGAAAACTAGTACTACTACTACTAGTAGTACTAGTATTACTATTATTACTGCTGTTGAGCCCAACGTCACACTCAGCTCAGTGACGCCCCCTGGTGGTTCAGATACTATAGATGATGATGATGGTGATGATGGTGATGATGATGATGATGGTGATGATGGTGATGATGATGGTGATGTTTCCTGTGTTCTCCCAGCTGAGCCCAGCGTCACACTCAGCTCAGTGACGCCCCCTGGTGGAAAGCATACTGCCATGCTGATGTGCAGCGTCTATGACTTCTACCCCAAAAGCATCCATGTGAGCTGGCTGAGAGACGGACAGGCCGTGACCTCTGATGTCACCTCCACTGATGAGCTGGCGGATGGTGATTGGTACTACCAGATCCACTCCCACCTGGAGTACACGCCCAGGTCAGTCCAGTCAGTTCAGTTTAGACCAGGTCAGTCTAGTCTAGTCCAGTTTAGACTAGTCCAGTCAGTCCAGTTCAGACCAGGTCAGTCCAGTCAAGTTCTGTTCAGAATGAGGCAGCAGATCAACACAGTGAGATGTGACATTAAACCCTGTGTGTGTGTGTGTGTGTGTGTGTGTGTGTGTGTGTGTGTGTGTGTGTGTGTGTGTGTGTGTTGAAGCAGGTCTGGAGAGAAGATCTCCTGCATGGTGCAGCACGCCAGCCTGAAGGCTCCTCTGGTGAAGGACTGGGGTAAGAGTACCTGTCTGTCTACCTGTCTGTCTACCTGTCTGTCTACCTGTCTGTCTTCGTGTCTGTCTGTCTACCTGTCTCCCTACCTGTCTATCTACCTGTCTGTCTGTCTACCTGTCTGTCTGTCTGTCTGTCTACCTGTCTGTCTTCGTGTCTGTCTGTCTACCTGTCTCCCTACCTGTCTATCTTCGTGTCTGTCTGTCTACCTGTCTATCTACCTGTCTGTCTGTCTGTCTCCCTACCTGTCTATCTTCGTGTCTGTCTGTCTACCTGTCTATCTACCTGTCTGTCTGTCTGTCTACCTGTCTATATTACCTGTCTGTCTGTCTGTCTACCTGTCTGTCTGTCTGTCTACTTGTCTGTCTGTCTGTCTACCTGTCTGTCTCCCTACCTGTCTGTCTGTCTACCTGTCTATCTTCGTGTCTGTCTCCCTACCTGTCTGTCTGTCTACCTACCTGTCTGTCTGTCTGTCTGTCTGTCTACCTGTCTATCTTCGTGTCTGTCTGTCTACCTGTCTATCTACCTGTCTGTCTACCTGTCTGTCTACCTGTCTATCTACCTGTCTCCCTACCTGTCTATGTTCGTGGCTGTCTGTCTACCTGTCTATCTACCTGTCTGTCTACCTGTCTGTCTCCCTACCTGTCTATCTTCGTGTCTGTCTGTCTACCTGTCTCCCTACCTGTCTGTCTGTCTGTCTGTCTACCTGTCTATCTGTCTCCCTACCTGTCTGTCTGTCTGTCTGTCTACCTGTCTATCTACCTGTCTGTCTGTCTGTCTACCTGTCTATCTACCTGTCTGTCTCCCTACCTGTCTGTCTGTCTACCTGTCTATCTACCTGTCTGTCTGTCTGTCTGTCTGTCTGTCTGTCTACCTGTCTATCTACCTACCTGTCTGTCTGTCTACAGATCCGTCCATGCCGGAGTCAGAGAGGAACAAGATCGCCATCGGAGCCTCAGGACTGGTTCTGGGTCTGGTCTTATCTCTGGCTGGATTCATCTACTACAGGAGGAAGGTCACAGGTCAGTCCCCCTAGACCAGATGAGACCGGTTTAGACCAGATGAGACTAGTGTAAACCAGTAACTATGTCATCTATAAACACCTTCATCCTCATCTTCTTCTTCTTCAGGACGAATCCTGGTCCCGACTAACTGAGGTAGGAATCCTCAACCTTCTTCTTCTTCTTCTTCTCATGGAAGGAAACGTCAGCTGGTGATCCAAGCTGGTTTTTGTCTTTTCAGGTCAGCAGTGCTGCCACCTGCTGGAGAGGCTGACCTCCTGCTGATATGTACATCTACCAGATACACAGTGTATGTACTCTGGTGTGAGTACATATATATATATGAGGTAGAATTGTACTCTGATATATGTGACATGATGCTTTACCTGCCTGTGTGGAATCCCTCTATTCCAGCGATCAACACCCTGACTGATCTCATCCTCGTTCTATCAGTTGACTTCCTGTTGAAATCATATAATCTGTTGTTTCAATGCTTGAAGTGCCTTAGGCTGTCTGAATGTTAGATTCCTGTATTTCTACTGGAGTGGAACATCTTCTTTCTGCAATAAAAACAAAGGAAAACTGTCTGTCACGTTGCCAGACTGAATGCTTGGTCATGTATGTTCAGAAGCAGCTAAGCAACACATCTAACATGTCAGTGGTCTTTATTCTCTGGCCATCATAACCCTTCACATGCCCTCTGCATAGAGGAGTCTATGACCTCTGTATGTTCAGCCCAGTAATAGTCCATGAGATCAGGGAGGATCTGAAGGATCCTGTCATGCCTGGGCCTGATGAAGGGGCTCCAACATATCAATCATATAACATGTTCCTGATTTCCTACATTGTTCACGGCTTATTGTAGTCCTACCTTTGGAGCTCCAAAAGGAATCGGCCCTTGAAGTGTGACTGGATCACCTTTGACCTTGACAGCAGCTCAACAGAAACAGCTAACAGGGTCAGGAGTTCTGGAAAGGTCTTGAGGAGACGTGTGGTATAAAAGCCTCTGAACTCTGAAAACCTCCAGCTTGAAAACTTCAGGGATGTTTCCTCTCAGCTTGTAGGCTCAGGAACATGGCTGGAGAGGACACTCGTTCACAACGCAAATAGAAGATGATGGAAAGAAAGAAAACAGGAAGTGTTTTCCTCAGGGCCGTGATGTCATAGAAACTCAGGTCAAAGGTCAGGATCGAGCAGGCGAAGCTCCCAACGCTCTGAGAGTCACTAGAGGCAGGAGATGGATAAAGGCATAACCCAAGAGAGACCCAATAACCACAAGGTTTCACACAGCCAACATAACAACTGACCAAAGATCACAGACATCTAGTAGAACAAGACAAATGATCCACAGTGAAAACAGACGGATGGATCTGCCTCCAGTGGCGGATCCTGACAAATTTCTCAGGGGGGGCAATTGTTGCGATGATGACTAAGGTGCCCCGTTCAATGGGTAAATTAGTAGGTAGCTAGACATTTTGTCACAATTAGTTTTTCTCCTGGTCAACTCACATTGCAATACCACTTGTAACCACTAGATGGCAACACAACACAAAGATTTTCCTTTTAGCTACATAAGTTACAGTAGGCCTATTTGTGGAAAGTTACATCCAGTCTTCATAAATACAATTATTTTGGCTCTACAATGAATGATCAATCCACTGTGGTCATCAACAGATAAATGATCATCAATCAGTTTACCTTCAAATACCTTTGAACATGGAGATATCTGCTTTACCATTAATAACATTACATTAACATCTATCTTTCTCCAAAGTCAAACAACTTCAATAAGCATGTATGAAGAGACACATTATTCCAATACTGTATGATGTTATTTATAAAAGGTATGTCCAACAATGATGAACAAGATGAAGAAGGGGACTGCATATAAGTCAAAAACAGAAGTATTTATTTATAGTTCTTGAAAGTAGTTTTTTCATTACAAATGGCTTACCAAAGCACTGACACAATAACTAAGTTATCAGATAGAAAATATAAGTATCTAGTGTCAGTAACTTACATGAAGTGAGCATTCATATAACTGTCACCTATGAACAAACATCCTCTGGCCACTTGTATAGATCTGTAAAAATGAACATGAACAAATTAACATATTGCCTGAAGAACAGCATTTGAATGAAAAAATAACTATTAAAAATCAACATCAACAGTTAACTGATTTTGTGTGTGTGTGTGTGTGTGTGTGTGTGTGTGTGTGTGTGTGTGTGTGTGTGTGGGTGTGAGAGAGAGCGAGACAGAGATTGTCACTATTTAAACCACATTACTTATATTGAAATTTTGCTCGTCTCTCTTTCAAAGCAGCAAAGTGATCAATAACCCTCTCGTTGAAATCAGGCATGTTCCTGACTAGTTCCCTCTCCATGGAAAGCATGGCCAGTGCATTCAGACGTTCCTGGCCCATTGCATTTCGCAGGAACGTCTTAATTCTCTTAAACGTTGAGAAACACCTCTCAGCTTCAGCCGTTGTCATGGGAGTGGTTGGGAGGATGTTCAACGGAGCCACAGTCTCAGAAAATGTCTCCTGGAGGTTGTATCTCAGCAGAACCTGGTACAGTGCCAGTGCACCACAGCAGCCCTTGAATTCAGATTCTCGTAGATAAGAGACAGTTCTGTCTTGAGCTTTGCCTTATTCAACATGGGGTATGTAACAGTGGTATTCAGAGCCTCAGCAGGAAATGTGTGGCAATGCTGTTCAAACATCTCTCCTTGTAGAAGCGTGGCACTAACAAGGTGGTCGGTGAAGGAGAACCTCTCTTCGGCGTGAGCCAGGATTGTGTCACAGACGTCTTTAGACAGCCTCTGCTTCTCCTCTTCTCCCAAGGCCCTCCTTGGTCTTCCTGTTGCTCCTTGCTGCTGCTGTTGAGGCGAGTCCCTGGGGGCAAGCAAACCAACAGGGTTTGTTAGTAGCCTATATAAAATATGAGTGCCTGGTGGAATTTAGAAATGAGAAGAAAATGCTAATTTCCAACAATATGTTCTGTCGTTATGACAAGTTTCTATATTGAGAAGGATAGAAGAATGTTATTTGATCTTACCTTATGGCCTGCACACTGCTTGTGAAGCTCTGGAGGGCATATCTGATGAAGACTACATCAATGTCCTTCTGCAGCTGCTGGTACAGCATGTCGACGTGAGGCATGATTTGATGGAATAGCCGCAGAAAAAACTGAAAGTCTTCATCCTGCAGCATCCTCAGGAAGCCAGATGCCTCCCTCAACGTGGTGCTGTCAAATGAACCCGACGTCCTGATGGAGGTCGTCTAGATTCTCGTACACAGTGTTGACTATACGGCTACTGAAGTTCCATCTTGTGGATGAAGCTCTTGGCAGCCTTCTTGCAACAACCTGGTCCAGAATGCTGGTGCGTTTGGGTGACCGGGTAAAAAAACTCGCAATACCGCCGAGATCGGAGAAGAAAACTCACTGCCGGGATGTGAGAAGTGGCTTGCTGCATAATCAAATTCAGCTGGTGTGCATAGCAATGCACATAATGGGCATTTTTGAAATGCTCACGCAGCTTTTGCTGCACACCAGCTCGCTCTCCCCTCGTCACACTGGCTCCGTCATATGCTTGCGCGATGAGTTTCACTTTGTCATCGTCGGAAAAAAGACTGTTCAGTCTGTCCAAAGGCACACTTGCAATCGAGTTGGAAGTTGCATCCATCACGGGGAGAAATTCAACAAAACGTTCCTGCACCGCGTGGTTCCCGCCAATGTACCTCAGCACAAGCACCAGCTGCGTCTGCGTGGAAACGTCCGTGGTCTCATCTGCTTGGATGGCTTGACCTCCTAGCTAGCATGCAAGCTCGTTCTGCACAGTCTTTGACTGCCCTTGAAAACTGTAGCAGTTTTTAGATGTTCCTCAAATGCCTCATCTAACGATGCCACCAAGTCGACAAGGCCACGAAAAATACCCGGGTTGTTGGAGCCCTCACTTTGGTCTTTGCCTCGCAAGGCTAACTCAAACACGCCACAAATCTTAACACAGTCGATGAGGCGGGCTAGGATGTGTCGGTTCTTGCTCACCTCATGTTGTGACGACGCACTGCTAGCCTGTAGCTCTCATCCAGTTGTGTGGCAACTTCACCCTCCCAAAACTGTCCTTATGATCTTCGATGTTTTTTCACCTTTCGGACAGATGGTGCATGTCGGTGACCCCTGTAGTTGTCCATGCAGTGGTGTCTGCCGCCATCAGGGTGGAACAGTATGCAGGGCTAGCAGAATACCGCAGTGGCTACCTCACAGCCTGCTAGCCAGGTTTTCCGCTCATACCAGCTCCGCGAAAATCCCCGGTTATACGATTTCCCACCCTTTGTAGAAACTTGTTTGATGTTTAAATTTGGTCTGGGGGTCCCAATTGTTTCGTTGCCAATTTTTCTTCATTACTACGCCGCCTGAAAGGAACTTCTGTTAAAGACACGATGGAGTTGCTCTGAACACTAGCCATGTTGACCTTGCACGTGACTTGATCGAGGTAGCGCAGCATTGACATCACACGCTGGTGTGATTGGCTGAACTTGAAAGAGACGTCTGATAGGCTACAGAGAAAGGCCCTTTAGAAGAAAAGCATTTGTGAATCTAACCACGTCAGGAAACTCTCAGAAACACACACACATGTAACGAGGTTCACAACTCGTCTGGAGGTTTCTACACGCAGATTCGACAATCTGTATATAAATGTCACAACATTGAAATATGTTTTAGATGAACACTGCAGCTGTTTTTAACTGAGTATATTTGTGGATTTGTTTTACATTCATATAAAACAAGACGTATTTGTGTGTGCATCGGAAACAGACATTTGTGAACACTAATTTATTTGTGGACCTTCTGTCATTTATATATATATAGTTTTTACATTTATATGAAACGATACACATTGTGTGTGCATTGAAAAATATATTTGTGAACAGACACATATATATATATATAAATCGCAAAATATATTTGTGAATCGTGTTGCATTCATTTGTGACTTATGAGAGTTAACTGACTCATACCGTCACCTGGCTATCCCCAGGTGACGTATGACGAAAGCACGTTAGTGCAAGCCCTCCCGGAACCAGAGAGATTGCTTTGTAGTGCCTGAGATTTGAAAAAAAATAGATTTTACATGAGAGTTTATCAGAGAAATCTGGGCGATTTTCAACCTGACTGAAATCGCCCAAAAGGGGCGGTACCATGGGTGGCATGACTTTACGCTGATTGGACAATGACACTCAGAGGCAGATCAAACTGTCTAGAACAGTCACACCTACTGAAACACAGTGGTAGAGTATGATAGGAAAACATTCCCGCCTTTTTCCCGTTCCCATTATTAACAAACCGCCTGTCTGCCTCCGATCGATTAGCTCCTTCAGGTTTGGGTCCCTTTGCAACAGATCCCAGGCAGAAGAGCAGAATAACATGAACGCCTTTTCATTTGGTTCATTTTCACACCGGTTGTGCTTGTCCACCCATGTGATGACATCATGACCCACCTAGTCCTGGAGGGTTTCAAGTCCTTCATGCCCAATGGGACCAGATGCTCTTTTCAAGTCGATATCTTCTTCTTCTGGTGAACGTGTGAGTTGAAGTGTGTAAGGTGTGTATATGATCGGAGGTTCGGTGATGTGGAAGGAAGACAGTTTGACATTTACTTGTCATGTTTCTTGAATAAAGGCGAGTCTCCTTGAATTCAGGACACAATATTTCTCCAAGGTTGCTGCTGACTCTGTTCCTCTGCAGGTATCAGGGTTGGATCTGTTCCTGTTTGATCGATTGGGGTGATCAGGCCCTGGGTCCAGACCAGGGCCCTTTCTGAACATGTTGGGGCCCTAAGCCACATCTCACAGTGGGGCCCCCCAAACCCAAACCACTCATTTAATATCCCTGAATGAAAATGAATGACTAGGCATACTTTATTATCAATAAAGCTTCTCATGAACAAATAAAGCACAATATGAAAACAATAAATAACCATGTACAAGATTCTTTTAGAAAATGAACTGGGTGAACTGGTGGTGCACTGGATGATGATGAGTATGTTGTGGTTCTGAAGTAACTGAGGTGGTTTCAGGCTGTTGATGTGAAGTACCTGGGGAATCTGGATCTGGATCAGTTGGTATGAAAGAAAGAAAATGGATCATTAACTCTGTATAATATCAATTACTGTATAATACTAATATGATCTATATTGTAGGAGCCATTTGACCTGTTCTGGTTCATTTGTTATTGTTCTGTCTTTGTGGAAGTGATAAACGGTGTCACTACAATATTAATGTTAATATTAGCAACAACAACAACAACAACAACAACACTAATCATCATCAGTAGTTATATGGGACGCCTCCTGTCAAAATTACATTTATGACCCCCTGTTGATTTATGACCTGTCAATACTTGACAGTTTTGATTGATGACCTGTGTGATGTGTCATGTTGTGACCTTTTAATTATTTAATGATCTTATTGATCAGGTATTTCTGAGTGTGTGGGTGGAGGCGTCATTCATTTGTTTTATGATCCTGGGGTGTATTGACCAGCGTCAAACGGGTCATTGGGGGTTGTGTGACACAATGTGAACTATGGACTGTTTCTGTTTTATGATCCTATTGATCAGAAGTGTATTGATCTATGACAGACAGGCTTCTTCAGGTGGTGGGATGTCACATGAGACTTTTTTGTTTTATTATCCTGAAGGAAGTCTATTGATCTTTGGTTGTTTAACCCTGATTTGTTCTTTACTAAATAATGAATTTGTCCCTGTGACTATCAACTTTATATCACTGTTGATATACTATTGGGTATAGGAAGGTTATTTGACCATGTTATAAAGACGTCTATTTTATTTGTCTATGGGACAATAAAGTTAAATTAAATTGATAATTATAATGTGTTTTAAACATTAGGACGTCTAAATTAGACTAATATATAGAGCAGGGTTATATTTCAGCTAGACGCAACCGACAACATAAGGGTCTAATGTGAAAAGATAGCTCCTTTAAACAAGGTTGTGGAGTTTTTATGATAATGATTTTGTCACGTACACACACACACACACACACGCACACACACACACACGCACACACACGCACGTCAGAGGTAGAGGACATCAGAGGTAGTGGTGATGATGCCATTGTGATGATTGACACTCCATCACTGAGTGAGATGTCCATGGGTGGTGGGGCTGTCACGGATGATTTTAAATATTTAATGCTCCTATTGACGAGAAGATATTTCTGAGTGATAAATGAAGTGTGTTTGTCCTGAACAAATCATGACGCTCGGTGTCTAAGTCTGGATTGTGTTCAAGTCTGTGGGGGAGACGACAATCATTTGGTTTTACGATCGTAAATGAGGTTTATTGTCCAGATCAAACGTGACATTTAGCACTGAACTGTGCTAAAGTCTGAATTGTGCTGAAGTCTGAATAGTGCTGAAGTCTGAATTGTGCTAAAGTCTGAATTGTGCTAAAGTCTGAATAGTGCTAAAGTCTGAATAGTGCTGAAGTCTGAATTGTGCTGAAGTCTGGATTGTGCTGAAGTCTGGATTGTGCTGAAGTCTGAATTGTGCTAAAGTCTGAATAGTGCTGAAGTCTGGATTGAGAGTCTTTGGGGATGTAAGGTGTACTGTTGTATGTTGAGCAGCCGTAGACAGGCTTCAACGCTGTGGAATCGACCGAACCTACACAAGATGTTTGTTTACTGTAAGTATTCTATTAACTATGTCATATTCTATTCAAACGCTCACCCATAGTTGAATGAAAACTAATACGATATGTTTTTCTTTTTGATTTGGTGAAGATTAGGGGGGGAAAGCAACACAATTGAGGACCTTACAGAGGCCTCTACAAGCCACGGTAAGTCCGTTGTATTCTATGCAGGTGTCTTATTAGATTGAGTTGCATTACCACGTATTTAAAACCATGTATCACCTATACATGATTGTCTATGTTTTCTATCTATTTCTCTCTAGAATCACAACACATTAGATCGGACCAGGGTCTGATTGACATTAGCCCGAATTAGTTGACATTACTAGAACATTGCGTGGAAACCCGTTGCCTTAAACCTCTTTAGTTTTTACACAAGGCAAAACTAAACAGGTTAAGTTGTATTAACATAGAACCTTAATTAGATGCAGTAGACAAACTAACTACTTTAAGTTCAACATACATAAACATCTTATTTATCACTACTTAAAGTAATTTGTTAATATAAGTATTTAATTATACTATTTTGATTTTGAAGATTGCATAAAATACATTATGCTTTAATAAAAAGAACAAATCAAACAATACATTTAAATGTTACACAAAGCATTTTATTTTTGCTATTGCAAAGCTGAACATAATTGACATTGCAACTTCTTATAATCAATCAAAAAACTTTGCCACACACGACACACCATTAAAACTGGCAAGCCTCTAAAATGTGTGTGTCTGTGTGTTAGTGTGAACTGTGTGTGAACTTCTTGCTAATAAAACAATTCTGGAAATACCACACATTGCCATACCCAACTGTCTCCTTTGAGACCACCTCAGATATACACACTGATCTATGTTCAAACTGTGACTGCAGCTGCACGGCGCGCCATGGGGAAAACAAAAAAAACAAAACAGCAGCCATGGCTTCCTACTGTAGACTTGACTCCTCCCCTTTGAGGTAATTTTCTTTACAGTATCTCTGTGACCACCTCATATATACACACTGATCTATGTTCAAACTGTGACTATGGCCAATCTCTTTACGTACTTTACTCTACATTTATGTACTCTACATCTTTGTGTTCTTAGTGACCACCTCATATATATACACATGTACTGTACTGATCTATATTCAAGCTGTGACTGTGGCTACATGGCGCGCCGTGGGAAAACAAAACAAAAACAGCAGCCATGGCTTCCTACTGTAGACTTGACAGCATTTCTTTACATTGCAAGCTGGTTCTTCAATGTTTGTAACTTGGGTTTTAGTTCACTGTGGCCCAGCGTGAGGAGTACCTGTTGGATGAACTGGAAGTACCTGTTGGATGAACTGGAATGTAAGCTTCATTGACTTGGGGTAGTTGAGATGCAGTGCATATGAAAGTCCAAACAGGAGGCACATAGCTTTCGGCAGGTCTTCGATGTTGTCCATCACGACTGCTGCCTCAATGATGATCTTTACTGAAGCTGGACTGAGATGCAGGGATGAGAGCACAGCACCTTCACGCTCAACGAGGAGGATTCCAATTTCCATGTGGCGGAATGAGTCATCAGCATCAGAGTCCTTAAACGACATGGGAGCAAAATGATGAGATTTCTCATGAAATAACCATCAAGCAATATAGCCTAGTCACAGGAGAGTCGCAGATTATGAGTGATAAGTGGAACAACATCCTTATTCTATGCGACTATGCTCAGAGTTTGCACACAGGGTTTGTCAGTCAGGAACTATCAATGTTGAAAGATTACGCCGTCATGGTCCTTTTAGATACTCTTTGAGAACATAAGAGGGTACTTACAAAGCCAGCTTTGTAGAAGTCTTGTGTCCTCCAAGGATAAGAGGAAGCCCTCTGAGCGCCAGGGTCCGGATATCAGTTGGCCCTGTAGTAAAATGACAAGACAACACAAGTTAAAGAGCTAGAATGACAAAAAATGAATGGTCTATAAGAAAGCTGAACCAACCAGGCACAATTTTGATTGTATTGCACAACTATTACAGTAGTACTTTCTGTGACATGTTGTCATAAGCTGTGAAAAAACAATGCAAGTGCATAATGGGTATGGAGTGTGGACCAACCCTGGTCTGTTGTATAAGCTCTGACAGCTTCCCAACGTTCCCTCTCTTAGACCCGAATATCTCGATCCAACGAGGACTTCGTAGAACTCCTGCTTGAGGTTCTAGCCAACATCCTGTTGAACTCCATGTACACCTGAAAAATACACAGAAGGCAGAATCCACAATCCAGTATTACATTAAGACTAAAGAGAGCTGAAAAAACCCATAAATGTCCTTTTTGTTCAGTCTTTCTATTAATTAGACTCCTTGTTCCCCAACCAACTACAACTGACCAATATCCCACTCACCTAAATTCAGAAAAGATGACAAAAGGATATCCAGACACATCAAATAATGATAAAGATAAATGGATAAGGAAAAACATTACAATCATCTCTGTTGAACATACCTGATCTTCTGTGAAGAGAGCAGGCCAGCGTTCCACCATCTTGCTTATGGCAGGTACACACTCCACCTCTTTTCTTCTCAAGGCAAACGTCAGGTCCATCTTCATGGTCCATTTGGTGTTCTCTTCTGCATTTCATCAACCAAGTCTTTGGGGGCACACCCGAGGGCTGCCTCATCAAATCCCTCTGGAAAGTTGGGTAAGTAGTTGAGTTCGCCTTTCTTTGCCTTCTTGATATTCTTGTTAGCTGGTTCTCCTTCTGTTGAATGTCCTCCCCGTTTACCTGCATTTACCGCAACATCAAGGCACCCTGATCTTCTACGCTTTGTTCTGTAATTAGCCATTTTATATTTACACTATTTCCCAGCCACAACAGCGACTGGTTGAGCCTCGTTCCTGGAGAGAGGGGTGCTTGCTTATCAAGGCTGATGCAACACTTTCAAACTGAGCATTATTTGGGTATGCTGTGTAGCTATACATGCTCTCTGCCAACCCTTCAAGGATCTCATGTTTTAGCTCTTTTGATACTTTCAGGTGTGTTCCCTCCGCAAGATACAGTAGATCTGCTGGCCTAAGTCTATACTCTACATCCACAGAAAAAGTTGGGATATAAAATATTTCCGGCCATGGTTTCTGTCTTTCCTGAGATGACACAGAGGATCTCTGTATCTGCTATACTAGGTGTGTCACTTGAGATTTCATCAGATGTTGGGACAGGGGCAGGTACCATCTGCAATACAGCGATGATTTTGACTGTTGGTTTTTCTGGAAGATCTTCCATATTTGTCAGATTGCATAGTTCGTTGAATTCAGGATCTTTGTATTGGAGAATGCAGTCGTGTTCAATTGCCAGTAATTCTTTAAGCTTGCTTGTCAAATCCTCCACTGTAGCAGGCCTCGTATCCACGACAACCTCTCTTATATTTCTGTCATAATGACCCTCAAGGTCATCTTCTGGTGCGCCGTCATCTTTGGAATGAAACAAGCATGAGAAGAAAGTTACCATACATACATGTTTGTGACAGGAAACTGGCACATCTCTGAAAAAAGCTGCAAATTGTGAGCATTTAGGCCTACATTTAGACACAGCCGAGACATGGCCAAGCCTACATCGGGATGTCGCTGTGTTGTTGTTTTTAACACAGAATATAACGCCTGAGCGTCACTACTAAATTGTCTCCAAATCTGTATGCTGGAAGAGAGAAAACATCATTCAGCTCTTTTAGTTGCACCACACTGAGAGGGGTTCATGCTGTCACAGAGCTCGAAAGATCTGAGATGTTCATGGTACCATGCAGTCATCGTGTTGCAGACAGGATCTCTGTATTAATGACTACAATCTGTTTGATCTGCTTAAATTCAGGGATGCCTGAGCATGAACCAACAGAGTATCAGATCAGCACAATATCTAACTCCATCTACAAAGACTGATGATGCAACAAGGACTGTTGTCAGCTGAGGAACTCTGGCGGAAAACGTCTTGCACATTCTCGGGGTAAGATGCGATCGATGCTGTAGTTACCTTGTCCATTTCAACTGGGGGCTTGAAAAATGAACTTGTATCTAAATAGTAAGCCATCATTTTCTGATGCTTGACAGCCAGTGCAAGAGCTACATGTCTGAAGTTGTGAGCATTACGAATGACCCGCTTGGAGAATTTGTGCTTTCCCTCGAAGCGCATTGTCCAGACATCTGCAAGTGGACCGAATGCCCTCATCAGCTGAGGGTAATGCTCAATGAAGTGATGTTTTGGAGGCAATCTGAAATCAGGGAATGTAGCTAGCAACAGTTCTGTGTTCTGACACTTTGCAAGCAAGGAAATGTATTGACTCTTCAGTGTGCCTCGTTGCTACAGCCAACTCAACGATGTCTTTGACGAGCATCAGTATGTTCCATGCATCGTCTCCTTCAGGTACTTTATGGCCAATGAGAAGTGGGAGCAGTCTGATTAGAGCCCAGTTCTCATGGCCATTTCCACCTATGGTCCCTTTGATAGAGAAGCCACGAGCAATAGGCTGCGGCTGGTCAGTTTTGTCATTGAAAGCATATGCAAACGATTTGATAGCATGGTTCAGTGTTTCTAAAGTGAAATATTGCTTTGAAATCAGGTCTGAAATGCAGTGATAGCTCAACAGGAACAATGCCTTCCAAAAGGTCATGCAGGATGTCAGGGGGGTAACCACGAACATGGAAGTACTCCAGACTGTCAGTCAATGCACATCCTCCTTTCACACCATACTGTTTTGCCACCGTGGGATCCTGCCGTACCTCCTGTGTGAGTGTTGTGAGTGTCTATAGTTCGGGGTTCAAAGGTGCCTGAGCATACCTCTTTGTCTTGGATCTCGCTTCTCGTCACCATGCAGGATCTGCAGGATCTGTCCACTGCAAAGCTCTCGAAGAATCCTGCCAGGGAATGAGCAGCCAAGTTATCAGCAGCCACATATAAGACTGTGCCTTTAACACATGCTCCCAACTTCTCAACATATATATATATATATATACACACACACACACACACACACACACACAACATATATATAGCATATACATATATATACACCGTGTTGCTCCAAAGAAACCAGATCTTGGATGAGAGGATGGAGGATTTTAGCATAGCCATATTCTTTTACATCAGAGGCTTTACTTAAAAGAGCAAGCTGAGTGGAGTGTGGCCCTATATTTTGACGGCACATTAGCTATCACCCAATACACTGCGGTCATTTTGTGTTTCTTTTTAGATGTCCCTAAAGGATTGGACACTTCAAAATCATCTATGTAAAGTCCAACATTTTGAACCCCTTTAAGGAGTTCATTTTCTTTACAGTGGGAACCATCTCTGTATGTACTGTACTCGTGTGGCACATCCTTTTCTACTGGAAGAGCTTTGTCTAATATGTCTGCCCTGTTCAACATTTTCTGCAGCATTGCATGTAGAGGAACATAACAACACCTCTATCTATAATATACTCCACTGGCATAACCACTGTAAGGTTTTTGGTCACATATGCTGCTCTCCTTGCAGTGGTTGGTAAGGAGCCATCCTTAACACAAAACCTTGCTATGACATTGCTCTCTGAGGCAGCTCTGACTAACTGTCTTACAATTGAATCATCAACAACTGTGTGTTGTTTCAGAATGTCTGACTGAATTATGCAGCAGTGGCTGGGACAGTTCACATCTCTGTAGAAGTTGTTGTATGACTTCTTGTACAGAACTTTCTGGAATGTGAAGGATGGTTTGCATCTTAAGAAAAAGAGCTGCTAGGTTGTGCTCCAACTGTTTCTCTAGATCATGAAGCTCTTCATTGCTGGAATCCTCTCTGTCCTCTAAATCAGCGGTGTCATTTGGAGGCACATGTTCTTCTTGGGCCATTTCATTAGTTACACTATCAGAGACTATTTCTGTCTTGAACATCCTCCAATCGTCTGTTCTGTGCTCTTTACTTTTATGCGCATTAAATGTGGAGTACACATTAGTATGGAAGTTACATCCATTATATGGACACTGGACTCTGTGGTTAACTTTTAAATGTGTGCTGCGCAGGTGAGTGAAAAAAATTGCTTCTGTGCAAGTGCAGAAAAACCACATAACTGACAGTTAAAGGTTACTTGGGCAGTTTCACACAGTTGTGCATCCTGGGCTTTCTGATGAATCTTGGATAAGTGGACCTTAAGTGCATTAATGGAGTTAAATGTGCACAGACATTCTTGGTGTAAGCAAGGAAACGGCAGTTCTACTGTAGCTCCCATGTTTTAACCTGTAATGTTTTAAGAGGTAACCCCTTTTCTCGCATATAAACTCACAATACTTGCACTTCCACTGCATCTTCACAAGAACCTGTAAAAACAGAACATAAAAAAAACTATTAGCTCAAAGTTAATCAATTGTATGCAATTTAATAATAGATCAAAGTTAATACTATTGTATCGCAGTGTTTCCCGCCCCTCCTGAAAGACCCCAAAGCCCAAAATATCGGACTTTTAGATCGCTAACATTTTTAGCATAAGTCAATGGAGTTTAACATGGCGACAATTAGCATCGCGGCTAGCGGACATTTTCTGACGGAGTGAGATGATGAAATGAAAATATTTTCTGTTGCTGTAGCTAGCTACATAAGTAATGCAACCACACGAATCACCCATGTAATGTCAGGCTACAACCTTAACAAACACCATCGTGAATCTAACAAAAGTTAGCTAGTCACAAGCCCATGCATGCATGCAACATGTGCTAACATCGACAGAAGATGCAGGACTAGCTAACAGACATTAGAACTGCAAAATGTTAGCAAGCCTCTTCTAATGACCAACTAATGACCCTGTCCTTTGAAATGTTCGCTAAATTGCGCTTAAATGCAACAAATCACTCACGTGCAACCTTAAACATTTGGATCTGTACCGAACAGAGATTAGCTAGTGGCTAGCTAACGTTAACTAGCTAGCAAGCTAGCAAGCTAGCGTTTGCCACAGGCACCTGCCATGTATGGTGGCATGCAACAACTGTGAATCGACAGAGGAAAATAACGTCAGCAACACTAAGCTAACTTTAGCACTGAAAAACGCTAACCAACCTCTTCTAATGACTAACTAATGACCTCGTACTTTGTTTGACAAGTTTTGTATACGTGTATTTATTTACACACTCACCGTTCAATTTGGTGTAAAAGTAACATAACCGTCGTCGTTCAAAAACCCACAGCTTTCTGGCGAAGAGGAGACTCTTCTTCAAGTTCACACACAGGGCTCGGGCTCGGGCTCGGGCTCCTCCCCCGCCCCTTACACAAACTTAACATACTAAGTTCTCTCTGCTTAACATGATAATTGCACTGCATATTTCAGCTGACTATTACAAACAACTAACTTGTTTTTTTTACAAAACATGAAACAATAATTAATGACCACTCAAAAGTTTAATTAAAGGTCCCATATTATGGAAAACGGTTTATTCCTGGCGCTTATACATGTTCCACAGGAAATTACTTCCCTAAGCAGCTGAGAAAATTTTAAATCTGGAAGTCAACCCGTTTTTCTGTATTTTCCTTTTTCCCAAAACGGTGCCAAAGATAGGAGAAAAACAGCCCGTTTCAGAAAGTGGTTCCTTTGGACGTCATAACGGGCTAATCCAGCCCCTCTCAGAGCATGCCCACGCCCAGGTGAACAACCAATCCCATTTACCTCGTCTCAAGGCAGTGCCGCAAGCCGTTGCTTATGGTGCATTCCATTGTACTCGGAAATCGATCATTCCGAGTCGGTATTCCTAACTTCCAATCTAAATGTGTTCCAGTGCATCTGCTCGGGAAAACATAATCGCCCGCAGCAAACTCATGTTTGTATGGCAAGTCTCAGAATGTTACAAGCATCTAAACTCAACATCAACTACTACAGCGCCATTAGTGAAGAGAATCGGCGCATATCACATTCGGACGCCGTTTTTTCCGAGTACACAGGAATGCACCATTACTTTGCGACGAGTGAAGCTAAAACAACATATCAGGAGATATATCAACTCTCCAGTTATTATTTTGTAGGATGCAGGCAGCAACATAGATCCCTGCACAGTCTCCCAACACGCGAAAATGCAGGACAGAGTGGATTAATTTTATTTTTAACGGCTACAGTTTTTTCTGTGTGTGTGATCAGTCCTCAGACTGCTTGAGCAACGGCAGGATTATTATCTAAATTGAAGCTTAAAGATGGAGCAATTCATAAGGTACGTGACCCATCTGCAAAATTGGAATCTGTAAGTGTCACCATGTTTTGATTTAATTTACCAAATTAGTCTGGTTAGTATATTCACTGCTGGTTAGCTAACGAGCTAGCGGGGCTAGCCACGGGCTTGTTGGGCGTGGAAGAAGTAAGAAAACTAAAGCTGGACTCATTAAAAGTAAAGTAAAGTAAAAGTAAAGTTATTGGTTGGAGTCAGGACTCATCTTTAAGTTATTTGTTGGGACCAGTGTCTGTTTTATAAGTCTGTCGAACGTGTCAGGCTTGGTAAACTTTAGCCACCATTAGTACAATCGCGTTTGGTTGTTTGGCTGTTTGGCTGCAAATAGGTTGCATCCAATAATATATTGGTTAACTAGCTCAACAAAATTGTCAATCCTAGCTTGTCTGCAAGTTGTATTCAATAAGCTTATGGACATGAGCCATAAACAGACCGGCTACAGCAGAGAGTGTCGCTCACACACCCACATACACAAACACAAGGCACGAAAGTACAATATTACACAGAATTGTTATCATTGAGAAACTAAGTGGAACCGCTCAGCTGCCTCTTCCCATTCTGGGTCAGACTCAAACATGTCCGGTCTCAGTGTTGGTTCTGGAGCGGCCGCCATGGTTATGGTAGATTTCTGCATCAAGCTTATTTGTTTACCTTGAGCAGCATGAGGCTCTGCTCTCCGCCTCCACCAGGCCATTGCGTGTAGGTTGTATGTAATGAGCACTGCTCTGATTGGCCGCCTCACGCCGTGAGTGAGGCGGCCAATCAGAGCAGTGCTCATTACATACAACCTCCACGCCCTCAAAACAGCCTGTTCTTTACAATGGAGAAAATGAGAGACTGAAACACACCACAGAAGCTGGTTTTAGGATTTCTTTTTATATAGACTTCACAAACGTCTTGTAAAGACCCCAGGAACAGTTTAAATAGCCCAAAATGAGTAAAATACCCCCCCTTTAAAGTCAAATCCGGGTTTACAGTGCAGGAACAGAAATCCTGATACCGGCGGGTACCGGTCGGACCCGTACGGACAAAGAGAATAAACCTAACAAAAGTAGGTTTTTATTCTACATTCAGGCGCATATTTTTAAAACCAGGTTCTTTCTAATGAGTTGAACTTTCTAATGAGTTGAACTTTCTAATGAGTTGAACATTTCATCTGCTCCTGCATTTCTTAGGTCTTCTAGGAAAAACAACACGCACCACTTAAAGAGCGGTTTCCTCAAAACACCAGAAAGTATTTGATATAAATCAAAATTGAAATGAAAAAATAAAACAGCAAATCTCATATTGTGTTTCTTCTTTTGTTTTTTACTGAACATCAAGGCGAGGCGTTAAACAAGCTTGAACAATATGTGAATAACGTTTCAAAGTCTCTGTTGAGGAGAACCTGAGACACAGGAGCCAAAGGCAAAACACACAAGATCTGAAAACGGTAGTATTAGTATCTGATACATCCTGTGTTTAAAACTATATTGTCCCTTTTATAGTAATCACCGACTAATGGACTATACCATCTAATGTGTTTTCAGTAAGCGGTGAGGAGGAGAGGAGGTAGTTTTTCATCTCCAGTCGGACAGCTGGACTGATGAAGACATGCACGGATCGCTCTTCGGGCTGACACAGCGAAGAAAACTCCTCCAAGACCCGGAAAACATCTCCATACCGACACCGTCATCTGCAGGGTGAGGAACGAGATGTGGTTGTGTTGGTCAAATCCATGCAAGCATAGAGGCATTAGACAAATCTATTGTAAAAATAATGATGGTTTTATGAGACAGCGCATCGAGTTTTGATAGTATAGAACAAGAAGCAAAACTCACTGATACACACAGATAAGAGCTCTTGACAAATTAGGAGGTGTTAGTAGTGCAGATACCAACAGGGTGTCATCGGTGCTTTAATGGGTTCATGTTTTGTTGGAGAGTACTTTAATTGCAAATGTGTTTTTATTTATTTATTTATTTTTTCTGTTGTAGTCAGTGTTGATGGTAAATCATGAAAAGATCGTACAAATCAGTGAACGGTCGTAGAAATGCAGAGAGAAGCCAGTATGACTTATCCACTAATGATGATGATGATGATGGTGAGGAGCAAGACTGGTCTTCAGGATAGAAACCGGTTTGAGGATGACAGTGTAGATGATGACTTGCCTCAAGACTTTGATGAATTAGACACAGCCACACAGCTGGTTGATAAAGTTGGTGCTTATCGGACTAAAAAGTATAGTGAGATGTTTGATACAACCAACCTTTACAGCAAAGAACATGGACCAGGGCTTGATTTTGATGATGAGGAGGAGGAGGAGGATGAGCAGCTATCAGCTGAGAGCATGGACTATTGTCCAGTACACACCCCGAATCAGTCAGGACATTTGAGCAGAATAGCTTATCTGGCCAAACACCGACTGTGGCTCAAGAGATGACGGGGGGAGTGGACCTTTTCAAACATGAAATATCCCACGGTTTAATGCTGTGGAAGTTAGACAGCCCATAGATTTGAGAAGCATATCTCTTGATACTTTAGAAGAAGTTCCACACCCAGGTCCAACGATAAAGTGTGACCAGTGTAGCCGTATATGTAGATCAGAGCACTGTTATAAAACACATTGTCAATGTTCACAAACACATGGATTTACTCCGTGTCAACGTTCAAAATATTGAGACTTGTGCGGTAGATTATATTTTAGCGATATACCGTTCACACATGCTCAGAGAGAAAGTGTAGACACTTCACACATGCTACATCCAGCCTATCCCAGAGGAACGTCTAAACACAAAACACATCTTCTATGATTTTGAGACTCGCTATCATGACGGGAGACACGAGGCAAATTTTGCATCTGCAATAACATTTGATGACGAGCCGTGGTGGGCCACCGGTCTCGATTGTGTCCAAAGGTTTGTCAGACAGTTTAGATGTGAACGGTACAAAAACTACACATTCGTAGTACACAATGCCTCAGGATTCAACAACTACATCATGATGGAGTATTTTACAAGACAGATTACACCTAAACTGGTCATGTGTGGAAGGAGGGTGATTCTGATGTACGACGATGCTTCAAACAGCGTTGGGTAGATTCCTTTAGCTTTCTCCCTCTCCGCTTGTCAAAAACAGCGCTTGGTTTTGACGATGTAGAAAAGGGGTATTTTCCCCACACGTTTAATACAAGAGCGAATGAATCCTACATAGGCCCTTACCCAGACCCGTCCTATTATGGATACGAGAAGATGTCAGAGGGTGACAAAGACACATTCATGACCTGGTATAACACCGTCCGTCATGAGATGTTTGATTTCCAGAAAGAACTTGAGCGCTATGGTGTCAACGATGTTGTTGTTTTACGAAAGGCGTGTATGGTCTTTCGTGAAACAATCATTCGTTGTTCAGGTATAGATCCCCTCAGTCACACAACACTGGCATCATGCTGGATGGCCATCTACAAAACACATTGTTTACCGGCAGACACGTTAGCTCTCACATACGAGGGAGCATACACAGCACAAGACCTATTCGAACGTCTCCATCCAGTGGCTTGAGTTTTTAGCATCACGGTATAGAGATTCAACACGCTCTCAATGCTGGAGAAAAGCAGTTTGGTCCTTTCTTTACAGACGGATATGACCCAAACACGCATACGGCCTACGAATTTGCAGGCTGTTTTTATCACGGATGTGATCTTTGCTACAATCCGGCCCATAAAAATCACTTGGATCGAATTTGGTCGCATGAAAAGAGAGTTGAGTGATAAAATCTCAGTCCTCAAAAAAGACTATGGTCTCTGTGTGGTAGTTATCTGGCAATGTGAACGGGAGAAACAGAAAAAGACAGACGGCGTTGTACAGAGGTTTATGGAAACCTACAAAGCCCCCACAAGGCTTAACCCACGAGATGCTCTATATGGCGGTCGAACAAATGCCTATAAACTACTACACAACACACAACCCCATGAAAAAATCAGGTACTACGACTTCACATCTCTCTACCCCACAGTGCAGTCTCGCAAGCCATATCCTCTAGGACATCCACAGATTATCTTTAGAGATTTTGAGTCTATCGATAAGTATTTTGGTTTTGTCAAGTGTTCTGTACTGCCCCCAAGAGGGCTGTATCACCCTGTGCTCCCATACAGATGTCATGGAAAATTGATGTTCCCGCTGTGTCAGACATGAGCTTAACCAGACATCTGAATGCCGGCACAGTAGTGAAGAGAGAACGATCTCAGGCACATGGGTGTCATTCGAGCTGCAAAAAGCTCTTGAAAAAGGATACGAAATAACGACCATTGACGAGGTATGGCATTTCCCCCAACAGTCAGACACTCTGTTTAAAGAATATGTGAAAACCTTTTTAAAGTGTAAGCAAGAGGCTTCAGGATACCCCAGCCATATAGACAATGTGCAGGCACAACAGCAGTACGTAAAGGATTACTACGACAGAGAGTACTACAACTAGATCCTCAAAAAATCTGTGTTAATAAAGCGGTCAGAAGCTGTAACTAGCTCATTTTGAACAGCTTGTGGGGACGTTTTTCTCTACGTACGGACCTAGCTACCACCGAACTAGTAACTGACTCTGAACGATTCGTACAGTTCATGTTTAGCGACATTGTGACAGAGGGCTCTGTCAGTCTCCGCGGGCAGCACCAGTAATTCATCCCTACACATCATTTCACCAAACACTAACAGTTACGCTGTTAAGTCCGGGGGTGCACACTCAGGCCACAGCGAAAATTATCCCGTCACACACTCGCACACAGATACTCACACACAACCTCCAAATGCCCGTTATCACCATAACAGCGCTATGGGAAAGAAACACCCACACACACGGTAACTTGGTTTTAAACTTTATTACTAATTAATTACTTACGTATATCTCACTGCGGAGAAGTGAAGGGATCCTGTTGGGTGGAAAATCGCTACTGCTGATTTCAAGGGTCCAAGCCGAGGCTATGCAGCATGGGCTGGCTTTGTAGTGCCGTCCAATGGGCAAAACTATTATTTAATTGTTTATATGTATTGTAAATGGTTGGAATGGGTAGCCTTAGTATTGTTTGGTTTTGTTATTAATTGCATTATGTAGATGCTTAATTATTTCATTACATTACAGTCATTTAGCAGACGCTTTTATCCAAAGCGACTTACAATAAGTGCATTCAACATAGGTAGGCAAGAAAACTACTAGTCACATTTCATTAATTTCGTTCTAGTCTGGCCAAATGCATACATTATTATAAATGATGTTATATAATAATTGCATTTGGTTTGTTCCAATGGGAGGGGATATGGGCATAAAGGTGAGCTCTAAGCCAGGGGAGGGGAGGGTGGTATGACGGTGTAGGTGGCAGCATCCCCAGAATATTGAGCTGTAAGTGGCAAACCTATAGATTGGATTTTTCTTTTGGTTTATGTTTTTTTTGTAAATACTTCATTTTTCTTAATTCTGACATTTTTGGCTGCACTATTTTGTTTTGGACTGATCCTTTTGTAAATAAACCTTCTTGCACGGACGTTCTGTTGTGGCGGAGCCAATTATTCTTTTGAAAAAGGACTCAACACCAACACGGTCATCTCTACCTGACAGACATATATGATGTACGTCAGTTTTGCTTCATCTCTGACACTGTGGCTCTGGTGCAGTGGCGCTACAAAGCTAGCGAAGCCTCTAGAGCTAGAGATGTTAATGTGTTTGTAGGGGCAATGACCACCGCCCATGCTAGACTCATGCTGTACGAGCTTTTGGACAAATTACAAGAGAGGGTCTTATACTGTGACACCGATAGTATAATCTTTGTGTCACGTGATGGGGAATGGATTCCACCATTGGGGTCGTATTTGGGAGATTTGACAGATGAGATCAATGACGGGGAAATCTGTGGCTCCGAGCATGAAGATTATATTACCGACTACGTGTCATCAGGTCCTGAATGCTACGCCTACTGCACACGTCAAAACAGAGTCATGGTAAAATGTAAGGGTGTCACTCTAAACGCTAAAAACGCAGCAGTTGTCACGCGCCAGACACTATGCAGACTGGTTGAAAACTTTGTGGCTCATCAGGCTATAGGGGAGGTAATAACTACAGAGATAGAGACGATTCAGCGAGATAAAAGAAAGCTACAGCTTAAAAACGCTACAGTAGTGAAACGGCTGCAGATGGTTTACAACAAGCGTAGGGCTTTTCCTGATTATACCACACTACCATATGGATACTAGAGTCATGTCTAGAGAGGCAGAGAGGTTTGATCATCGGCTGCAGCATCCATTCAGTTTGGTTGTGGCAGGTCCTTCAAATAGTGGAAAACATACTTCGTCAAGACTGTTGTTGAAAATGCAGAGAAACTCATTTCTGACAAGATTGACAACATTGTTTACATTTATTCATGTTGGCAGCCTCTGTACGATAATCTGTTGAAAATAAGGTACATGAACTTTGTGGAAGGCATACCAGCGTAAGGTTTAGAAGTTAAGTAGTTCATATATTTGAGTTAATTCACTGAAAATATATTTACAATATTTACAGTTATTATTTACATATATACATGTTTAAATATTTACATCAGCATCTTTAAAACAGTGAAAATCTCCTGAATCTACCTCTGTGGTTTTCCTCACATTTACCTTAGTTTGAGTCCTTCTAGCTTCTGATTGGTCAGTTCAGCGACATGTGAGTTAGAGAGAAGGAAGTGTTGTTGTTGTGAGACTGATGTGTGGAAGGAACAGTAAAGTGCTGCTTAAAAAGTGATCCGTCTCCATCCTGCTGTTACTTCTCACTAAGGGTGATCCAACCATCACATATTGAACCCTCACGTTACACCAGCGTCTCTCTGCGACGACTCTCTCCTACCACCGCAAAAAACAAATATTTTGTGAT